>OZ004706.1:190617591-190845091 GCA_963924515.1 Vespertilio murinus | reverse complement strand
ATGCCATTCTACCATCAGTTTAATGACCATATTAAAAATAATTTAAATTACTTCATATATATATACATATATATATATGTATATATGTATATATGTATATATATATTTAATAGTGCCTAGCATATAGCAAAGCACAATAAATGGTTATTGAATGCATAAATAATACCCGTCTACCTTGTATACTATTGAGAGGAATCCAATGAATGGGGTCAGATCAAACCAACACTGGTGAAGGGTTCCTGAAGGCAAGCAATTCACTGGGGAAGGTGTCGTAAGTATGCAATACGGGGCTGGTATTAATTACTTCAAAGTCAGAATACAAAGCAGGCGTGCTGGTTAGCTTATGTAAACAATTTAGGTAAAAGGATCCAACCGCTGCTATTCATTATTCGTCTCCAAATCATATATGAAATAACCTAAGTCCAAATTAAACTGATCATAAAAACCTGAAGGTTATTTCTTGAATATGTTTCTACAATTTACTAGAAGTGCTGTTTTGCTGTTCTTGCTATCATCTGCCTATGTCTTTGTTAGATCTACAACCCTGTTTTCACCAAGGCAAAAATGATCTCACCGTTGCCCTATCCAATGGACAACTTTCAGTGTTGATCTTATTTAATCTCTCTCTGACATCTGACTTCATTGACTTCCCTGGATTGTGTGACATGACTAATCTTCATTCTGTATGCCTTGTGGGTTCTTCCCATCCATCCATCCATCCATCCATCCATCCATCCACCCATCCATCCATCCATTTACCATCCATCTATCCACTATCCACCATCTATTCATCCACCCACCCATCCATTCATCCACCCACAATCCATCCATCCACCCATCCATCCATCCATCCACCATCTATCTATCCACCATCCATCTATCCACCATCCATCTGTCCACCATCCATCTGTCCACCATCCACCTGTCCACCATCCATCCATCCATCCACAATTCATCCATCCATCCATCCATCCACCATCCATCCAGAAATAGCTTTTCTGACTTAACTCCTTTATATATAATTTCTTATAGTCTCAGTTATTCAATAACCATTTATTGCTAAAAAGTCCTAAATCTGTATACCCAGTTGTAAGTTGTCTCCTGAGATAAAATCCATAAACTGCTCTTTCTATAGGACATCTATATCTCCATTTCCTATAGGAACCACAAACTCATAGGCAAAAATAGACTCAGATGTTTACCCCTAAACGTTTTCTTTCTACAAATCCTATCACAGTGAAAGACACCACCATCCACATGGTCACTCATGCCAGAGATTTAGGTGTTGCCCATGATGTAACATCATTCCATCTATTTACTCATCAGTTTCCATCTATAGACTGAGAATCGTGTGCCGTACAAGACAATGTTTTGGAATATTTGCCCTCCCCCACCTTATGCACCCAAGTGTTCTTTACCTCAGAAGGGGATGTACGAAGCCAAAACCAGTGAGAAAAAAAGCAGGCATTTCCAGCCTTTCCATAATTGGGAAATTTGACTGTGAGGGAAACGGAAATGGAAGCGAATCACAGCTGATGCAGATCTTTAAGAAAAATCATACCTTCTCCCCAGCCTTATGGGAGAGAGGAGGGAGTGAGTTGGAGAACAGAATCCTAATGGGCTCTTAAGAAAGAAAAATAGACCTGGCTGGTGTTGCTCAGTTGGTTGGAAAGTCCCTTACATTGAAAGGTCTAAGGTTTGATTCCCGGTCAGGCTACATACCTAGGTTTCGAGTTCAATCCCTGGGCAACCCATCTTGAAAGAAATTAAAGGAAGGAAGGAAGGAAGGAAAGAAAGAAAGAAAAGAAAAGAAAGGAAAAAGAATAGATACATTTATTAAGCACTTAGATGTAAGGCCACATTCCTAGAACCTACAAATATTAACTTATTTGACTCTTACAACAATTCTCTATGGTAGGGCACCATTTAAAAAATTTTAAAAATTGATTTCAGTGAGGAAGGAAGAGATAGAGATAGAAACATCAGGAATGAAAGAATCATTGATCAGCTGTCTCCTGCACAGTCCACACTGGGGATTAAGCCCGGCATGTGTCCTAACAGGGAACTGAACATGACCTCCTGGTTCATAGGCAGGGATATAAGCAATCTTTTTAAATATCCTTTTTCCCCTTCCCATATATTTCTCTCCCAAACCAGAATATGTACTGTGTTCCTCTCTCTCCACCATCACCCCCCTCTACCCCTGACCCTCCCCCCAGACCACCCTACCTCCCCCCGCCCCCTGCCCCGTCCCTGTGTCTTTCTTTCCCAGTCTCTCCTCTCCCTCCCCAATTTTGTAGTGTAGACCACAGTCTACAGGCGGGGTCCGCATCTCCAGAGAGCAGAGGAAGGGAAGGACTAAGCTGGCCCAGCCAGATCCCTCCTAAGTGAGCCGGGGGAAGCCAGGGTCTCGTGTATTCTTGTCGCATATAACCTACATCTAAATAATACGATTTTTTATTTTTTGGCCAGTGATTCTGATTCCAAACCATTATTCTGTGAGACTTTCAAAGCACACTTTGAAAGGGTCTCTTTTCTCCTTTAAGCAACATGTAAATTAGTGCCCTCCGAGAAATTCCAATGAGGACTGGCGTTTGTCATTCTTCAAGGGTTTCAGTACTTTTTAGACAAAACAATGAAGACTCATATTCCCTGGAAACCAGCTGAGGGAAAAGTCGGGGCCACAGAGGAAAAGATCTCTGTTTCCTCCGCACTGTTTCCTCCGCATCACCAGATCTTTGAACTTTTCCAACACGCTGAGCCAGTTTGTTTTCCCGAGGAGGCGGGGGCCAGCTTCCAGGGGAGGCGGACATTGGTTCAGCCTGAGGCTGGACGGTGAGGACTGGGTTAAATCATGTCCCTCCTTTTCAAGTTTTCCACTTGCTTCACGTTCCTCTGAGAAAAGTTTCTCCAGTTTTCGAAAGTCACTTCTAAAGTTCTGTGGAAAAGAACAGCTGTGAACTTCAGATTTGAAGTCCCTCGTAATTTTTATATGTATATGTTTGAACAGAAAAAAACGTGTCCCAGACACTAAAAAGGCGAGGGTTGGTTGAATTGGCAAAACTATAAAGGTAAACACAAAGCAAAAATTAAAATGAGGATTAGTTTTAATGAATTAATAAATAGGCAGTTGAATATTCATTTATATGATTTTTTAAGCATCTCCTCCTAGCTACCTTCCTTCTTCTAATTCTATTTACTTCAAGGTTCGCTTTTATTTTTATATTTTAAAAATATATTTTATTGATTTTTTACAGGGAGGAAGAGAAAGGGATAGAGAGTTAGAAACATGGATGAAAGAGAATCATCGATTAGCTGCCTCTTGCACACCCCCTACTGGGGATGTGCCCACAACCAAGGTCCATGCCCTTGACCAGAATCGAACCCGGGACCCTTGAGTCTGCAGGCCAACGCTCTATCCACCTCTGAGCCAAACCGGTTTCGGCAAGGTTTGCTTTTAATTAAGTAAAAAGAATTAAAACGCGTGGGGACTTTGGTTGAACTTATGAAAGACAACGATCTAAATCTGTATAAAACAATTTATGCTTTATAAGACTTCTATCCTGTTTCAGCCTCCCTACCCTTGGCATTGAGTTTTCATTTTTTTTAAAACTTGCACTCCATCGCTCTTCTTATGAAAACAAAATGTTGGGTTTTGTATAAACATTTCGCTAACAGATGTTAGGGATAGTCTCTGTTGGCTGCTTTCTTGAAGTGATTTTTATTTTCCCTTCAATTTTCCAGAACAAGTTAAGTAGGAAAACAAATAAAATTGTCTGCTGATGGAGGTCGGTGATTGTTTTAAAGTTAGGTTAGCTACAAAACATCTTTAATCGTTATGGATGGGTGCCAGAGCCTCTGGCAGAAATTCATAAGATGAGGCTAAGGGATGATTACTTCCATAACCGCTAACAACTCCCAGCCAAGTCAAAAGAAACTCTGGTGTTTCTTCCCCTCCCCAACCGTAAAGATAAAAGTTCTTATATTGTTTATCACTTACCTAAAATAATCTGGCTTGACTAAATACTCATTGACAGTAATCACAACTTTAAAATTTACCATGAAAGTGTTGTTTAAATGAATGCCTTTAACTAAAAACATACTTAGCAAAAATTGATATGTTGCCCTCACCTGTTTGGCTCAGTGGATAGAGCATTAGCCTGTGGACTGAAGGGTTCCAGGTTCGATTCCGGTCAAGGGCATGTACATTGGTTGTGGGCACATCCCCTGTAGGAGGTGTGCAGGAGGCAGCTGATCGATGTTTCTCTCTCATCGATATTTCTAACTATCTCTCTCTCTTCCTCTCTGTAAAAAATCAATAATATATATATATATATATATATATATATATATATATATATATATATGTTAAATGATATGTTGCAGAGATGACCATGCACACAAGCAAGGTATAAAAAACCGGACATAAGTAATTTCATAAATTATCAAAAGTAAACATTAATAGCCTTGTGGTTTTGAGAAGGATATGGAATTTTTGGCCTGGAACCCAGATTCTTTGTCTGCCGGAGTCGAAGAATGAATCCATGAACAGAAGGTGGTACAGCAAAGGTGGAGATTTATTGAAGAACAAGTACAACTTCCACGTGGGGAGGGGGAAAGAGCCCCCCAGAACAGACCCCCCATGGGAAGGGGAAAGGAGTCCCACCCGCTTCCGGTTTCCATGGTTTATAACGGCAGCAGTTTCTGGAGCTGATATCCCCTCTGATTGGTCAATATTCCCTTTCGGATTGGTTACTATAGTGACTCCTGAGGCCCTCCTCCCTCATTGTCCTCCTATTCCTGTTGGGCTTTTTTCCTTCTTTCTTATTGTAAATATAGACCTTTTTTGGCTACTTCCAGTTCCCTTGTCTTATGGAAATGTAGCTGCACCTGGTTTCCTTGTATTATGGAAATGTACCTTCTCCCAATCTGTACCCCTGTTTTTTCCATGGACCCTAATTCTAAAAATTCCCTAAGCCTGCCTATCCATATACATAACAGAGAAATACGTTAATTAACCAGGACTCCATAAGGGTAGGCCAGACAGGAGGAGGTTGCGTGCGCAGAGTCAGGGGTGGGGTGGCAGGGACCAGTGATTCTGATTCTGGGCTGGGGAAGAGCCTGATCAGCATCGGCTGGCCGAGGCTGCTTCAAGGGCCACAGACAGAGGCAGGGGCGGACGGTGACTCGAGGGTGGGCGGCACCACACAATTTCCAATCCGGTGCTGGGCTCCTAGTATTCCCCTAAAATTCCTGTTTCAGTAACCAAATCACTGATATACAATTACATTCACAACTATAAGAAAGACGCACAGGGCTAGCCGTAACAAAATAATATGACCCATTATTCATTACGGATAATGTTTATATGTTAAAACTTATAAATTGAGGAAGGAATTAGGAGTTAGATAATATACTCATCTATCTCATCATTTAAGTACAGTCGGTCTAAAGAGTGGGGTGGGGAGGGAGGAGAGGGAGACAGACATACAGACAAGTCGTCTTCTAACCTCTCAAACTGGACATTTTTTTTTTTAAATGGGTGTGTCCTTATTTATTTATTTATTTACTTATTTATTGTTTAAAGTATTACACATATCTCCTTTTCCCCCTCACTGGCCTCTCTCTGGCCATCCCCCCCCCCCCCAGCACATGCCCTTGCCGCACTAGTGTCTGTGTCCATTGGTTTTGCTTACATGCATGCATGTAAGTCCTTTGGTTGATCTCTTAACTGCTCCCCCTCCCCACCTTCCCCTGCCTTCCCTCTGAGGTTTGATGGTCCGTTCAATGCTTCTATGTCTCCGGATCTGTTTTTGTTCATCAGTTTATGCTGTTGATTATATTTCACCAATGAGTGAGATCATGTGTTATTTATCTTTCCCCGACGGGCTTATTTCCGCTTAGCATAATGCTCTCCATGGCCACCCGCGGCCCTTCCTCTTAATGAGACACCGATACCCTATTTTCAGAGAAAGTGAAGCCACATCAAAGTGCAAGGAAAACTGAAAAGATGTGCTTAACTTTTAGAGCTGATGTCCTGGTGAGTTAATGATGACCTGGTGAGTTAATGTTGGCCTAAAGAATTTCAGGGTGATTTCACTATGAATCAATTTTCCCCTTAAGAACCCAACATCTAAGTAAAATGTGGCTCCGCTGTGTTAATATCCTCATTTGACAGATGTGAGGACTCAGGGAGAGGTTAAGTAGCTCTTGCTCAAGGTTACAATGCTATAAAGCAGGGAAGCCAAGATAGGCATCTATACCTAGCTCTACTGGCTCCACAGGGCACCCCCTCTCCCTGCCCAGCCATTCTCAAATTAGTGGCTTTGTGAGAGAGTACTGGGACCAAACACAATCCTGCCAGATACTCTGCAGATGGCTTCAGGTCCATTTTCAAGCCTTAGGGCTGCAATGACATCATTCAGAGAGTATATAACCAATTGCCATTTTTAGCAGAGAAAATATTCATGGGAGAATGTTTGTGGTGAATGAAGTAATTTGAATTAAACTTGTGTGTTTATTATACGCCGCACAGAAGTGTTATGTCCCTTCCCCTTTGCTGTTTTAAAAGCCATTTGAGGACAAGAAAGATGATTTGTGTTTAAGAACTGAATATATAGTTGTCTTCATATAAGTTGCATGCATTAGTAAATTTAGAGAAATTTCCAGGGCATTCTGTTACTCAAACAACCAGTCAATGAAAATTTTAGAGTAATATTACATAGAAATGAAATAAACAAATTGCCGAAACCGGTGTGGCTCAGTGGATAGAGCGTCGGCCTGCGGACTGAAGGGTCCCGGGTTCGATTCCAGTTGAGGGCATGTGCCTTGGTTGCGGGCGCATCCCTGGTGGGGGGTGTATAGGAGGCAGCTGGTCAATGTCTCTCTCTAATCAATGTTTCTGGCTCTCTATCTCTTTCCCTTCCTCTCTGTAAAAAAATCAATAAAATATATTTTTAAAAAATTAATTACCTTCTGACAGTAAAACAATTTCTAAAAAATGTCAAAGAACAGTCCTTCAGCACAACTTCACTTGTTTTTTTTTTAATATATTTTATTGATATTTTATAGAGAGGAAGGGAGAGAGATAGAGAGCTAGAAACGTCCATGAGAGAGAAACATCGACCAGCTGCCTCTTGCACACCCCCTACTGGGGATGTGCCCACAACCAAGGTACATGCCCTTGACCGGAATCGAACCTGGGACCCCTCAGTCCGCAGACCAACGCTCTACCACTGAGCCAAACCGGTTTCGGCTCACCTTCACTTGTTTATCGGTGGCCAAGAGCAACGGAAGGCCATCCATGGTTGAACTTCACCAGGTAGTTAGTCCCCAGAAGGAAATAAAAGAAATAAAAGAAGCTATTTAAATTTTATGAGGACTTCCGCCGAAACCGGTTTGGCTCAGTGGTAGAGCGTCGGTCTGCGAACTGAAAGGTCCCGGGTTCGATTCCGGTCAAGGGCATGTACATTGGTTGCGGGCACATCCCCGGTAGGGGGTGTGCAAGAGGCAGCTGGTCGATGTTTCTCTCTCATCGATGTTTCTAGCTCTCTATCCCTCTCTCTTCCTCTCTGTAAAATATCAATAAAAAATATATATATTTTAAAAAAATTTTTTATGAGGACTTCCATTGATATTCTCCAAGTGACAATCTCAGCCAAATACAATTATTTTACCAATGGCATGAACTACATGTTTTATTTTACTTTTTAAATATTTTTCATTGAATTTTAGACAGAGAGGAAGGGAGAGGGAGAGAGAGAAAAACATCCACGAGAGAGAAACATCTATCGGCTGCCTCCTACATGCCTCCTTACCAGTGATCCAGCCGGAAGGAAACCTGGGCATGCGTCCTGCCTGGGAATTGAACTGGCAACCTCCTAGCACACGGGGTAATGCCCAACCAAGTGAGCCACGCCAGCCAGGACCAAACTCTAGATTTTAAATAGATGATAACAGTCAACTCAGCTCCAGGAGACTCTCGAGACAAAATGAAGAAATGTCACTGTACAAATCTGATGCCAGTAAGAATCACACACTCATTGGAAGGCATGCCGATCATTCTGTGTTCATTTCCCCTAAGACTGAGATACCAAGAAACAACAGCATGGGAGCTTTATTAGTGTAAAATAAGAAACTGTTATTAAAGATGGCAGATATAAAAATAGATATGTGATATAATGGCAAAGAGCACTAAAATGGGAGAGGGTCTCTCTTCACTGTTTCCTGTGGTCTGAGCTGTGTCCCAGGCGCATCCTTACAGTGGAGATGGGGCATCAAGCTCTGAGTGCTTGATGACATTTATTTATTTTTTATTTTTATTTTTTAACACTAAAAAAAAAACACCCCAGATATTTTATTGATTTTTTACAGAGAGGAAGGGAGAGGGATAGAGAGTTAGAAACATCAATGAGAAGAAAACATCGATCAGCTGCCTCCTGCCCAACCCCCACTGGGGATGTGCCCCCAACCAAGGTACATGCCCTTGACCAGAATCAAACCTGGGACCCTTCAGTCCACAGGTGGATGCTCTACCCACTGAGCCAAACTGGTTAGGGTGCTTGATGACATTTTAATTTAAGATCATTCACTGCCCTTGATTCTAAAACTTTTGTTACTAACTCAATATAGTTTTTCAAGACTTAAAGTCTAGAACCACCAGTATTTGATAGTTATAATTCTCAGCAGAAATGAGCATATTAATAATATACTTGTCACATATTAGTAAATACTGTTTCAGAGCAGGCACTATAAATCATTTCTCCAGAGTTTTTGTGTTTGTTTTTTTAACCCTTAACCAAGGATATTTTTCCCATTGATTTTTAAAGAGAGTGGAAGAGCCAGGGAAAGACAGACAGAAACACAGATGTGAGAGCAAGGCATCGATTGGCTGGTTGCCTCCTGCCCGCTCCCCAACCAGGGATGGGCTGGGGAAAGAACCTGCAATGGAGGTAGAGGTACGAGCCCTTGACAAGAATTGAACCTTGGACCCTTTGGTCCACAGGCCCACACTCTATCCACCGAAACAAACCAGCTAGGGCTCTCCAGGGTTTTGATCAGCTCTGGGCAAAGTGGCAAAACTGAGTTTCTGAATTCTGGGTTCTGAACTCTGGTTCTGAATCACCAGCGCGTGGGAGTCTGGGAGTCCCTGCACACACTGTCCTCTGACAGCTGAGACACAGGCCGCTCGGGGGCTGTCCAGCGCAAGGGGGAGTGAAACAGTTATTCCGCAGTCAGCTGATGTTTATAAACCCGCTAAAGCAACAAATGCGAGAAGACAGCTCTCTACCAACTACTAAGCTCTCTGCAACTCCCATAGAACAGACCTTTGTTTTAAACTTTATACCTTGATGCCCAGCCTTACTAAGTGAATTCGGGGAATTACAACAATTTAATGTATTACAAGTTTTTACGTTTTGAACGCATGGACATGCAGTTATGAATACAAATTGTGTATTATAGAGATTAGTATACAAAGTATCAAGAAGATTCTCTACCATCACCAAGTTGTTAGATTCATAACTTGCAAATGAAGTTATCTTTGCATTTCTTTTTATTTTATTTTATTTAAAAATATATTTTATTGATTTCTTACAGAGAGGAAGAGAGAGGGACAGAGAGTTAGAAACATTGATGAGAGAGAATCATCGATCAGCTGCCTCTTGCATACGCACTACTTGGGATGTGCCCACAACCAAGGTACATGCCCTCGACTGGAATCGAACCTGGGACCTTTCAGTCCACAGGCCAATGCTCTATCCATTGAGCCAAACCGGTTTCGGCTGCATTTCTTTTTAAAAAATGATTTTAAATTAATTGTAGAGAGAGAGGATGGGAAGAGAAGGAGAAGGAAGAGGAGGAGGAGGAGGAGGAGGAGGAGAAAGAGAGAGACATCAATGTGTTGTTTCACTTATTTATGCATTCATTGATTGACTCTTGTATGTGCCCTAATGAGGGATCAAACCCCCAATCTTGGCATATCAGGACAAAGTCTAACCAACCGAGCTACCAGACTAGGGTGATCTTTGCATTTCTTCAATGAAGACAGAGCACTGCTAATGTTTTCAATTTTTTTTCTGAATTAAAAGTGTTACAGATATAATGAATATATAAACACATAAAGGCAGGCAGGCTGACCAGGAATTTATTGAGGCATAAGCTTTGGGGTTCTCACTTGCACCTCCCAAAGCCCTGTGGTGGGGTGGGGAGGGCCTAGCAATGTCAGCATATTTTGTAAAATTTGAAAGAACGAAATAAAAAAAGAAAAATTCTTAGCGAGAGCTCCAATAATCCATCTCTGCACGCCGTTATGGACTTCTCCTTATTAAGTTCATTTAGCTTTGGAGATCTGACCACCCACAATAAAGGAAGCAATCTGCAGAGTCCACCATCTGATAGTTCAGCCTTTAAAATACTGAAGATTTTATAGACCAATATCTTAGCGCTCACCTGCTCACGTACACTACCTCTCTCTCTCAAACTCCGATTCTTAAAATGTGAGAGTTGTCTTTCTACTCTCCTGTTGGAATAGGATTCCTAAGAATTGTCGTTCTTACATTTCATACATGTGATATATTAATTAACTTTTAGTAGCAGAAATGCTTCCAGAAGAGATGTAGAAGCGAAGGGAAATCCTCCAGCTCATTGTTGCTTCGTGTTTCCTTTGATTAGTCCTCAGGAAGCCAAAGGAACAAGAAGCGTTTATTTTGAAGTACAGACTGCAGAAACAATGGCTTGGCATTGCTCACCAGTTGTATTTTACAACTGTCAGGGGAGACTGCTCAGAATTGGTTACCCTGATTTATTGAGCGCTCTACATCCAAGGATTATAATCGCCCCCCCCTCCCCTTTAAAATTCTTTATTGTTGATATTTTTACATATGTCTCCTTTTTCCCCCATTGGCCTCTCCCTGGGCCATTCCCACCCCCAGCACATGCCCCCACCCCACCTCCCCTATTGTCTGTGTCCATTAGTCATGCTCATATGCATGGATCCAAGTCCTTTGGTTGATCTCTTACCCCACCCCTAGCACTCCCCTGCTTTCCCTCTGAGATTTGATGGTCTTTTCGATGCTTTTGTCTCTGGACCTATTTTTGTTCATCAGTTTATGTTGTTCATTATATTCCACAAATGAGTGAGATCATGCGATATTTATCTTTCTCTGACTGGCCTATTTCACGTAGCATAATGCTCTCCAGGTCCACCAATGCTGTTGCAAATGGGAGGAGTTCCTTCCTTTTCACAGCAGCATAGTATTTTATTGTGTATTGTACCATAGTTTTTTATTTATTTAAAAAAATATATTTTATTGATTTTTCACAGAGAGGAAGGGAGAGGGATAGAGAGTTAGAAACATCGATCAGCTGCCTCTTGGGATGTGCCCACAACCAAGGTACATGCCCTTGATTGGAATCGAACCTGGGGCCTTTCGGTCTGCAGACTGATGCTCTATCCACTGAGCCAAACCCGTTTCGGCCGTACCACAGTTTTTTAATCCACTCATCTGCTGATGGGCACTTAGGCTGATTCCAAATCTTAGCTATGATGAATTGTGCTGCTATGAACATAGGGGTGCATATGTCCTTTCTAATTGGTGATCCTGGTTTCTTGGGATATATTCCTAGGAGTGGGATCACTGGGTCAAATGAAAGTTCCATTTTTATTTTTTTGAGGAAACTCCATGTTCTCCACAGTGGCTGCACCAGTCTGCATTCCCGCCAGCAGTGCACGAGGGTTCCTTTTTCTCCTCGTCCTCGCCAGCACTTGTTGGTTGATTTGTTGATGACAGCCATTCTTGTTGTTGTGTTGATGGTTTCTTTAGTGGTGCAGAAGCTTTTTATTTTGCTGTAGTCCCATGTGCTCATTTTTGTGGCTGACCTGCTGTTCCCCCATACTGCTGGCAGTGCTGGAATAAACGCTCATATATGTTCCACCCTGTCTCTGCTAAATTGGCTCAAGAAGTGACAGGCAATCTGGACCCATTGGTTGTCCGGTTTCAGTACCATGGTGGGTTTTATTCACTCTTAAAATTGTAGAGACGTGGAGCATTCTACAGCCTGTGATCAGAGAGATGGTGATGCAGAGAAGTCGAAGATAAGATGAGAGAGGGGATAAAGGTAAGAAATCAGGAGCCCGGGTAAGAAATTAGCTTTCAACAGGAGAGATGCCTCTTCCTTAGATTCAGGAGGGAAATAGCTAAGAACCAAGATCCGTTCGGACAAGGCTGCAATTCAGTCTCACTCGGACACAGGTCAGCTTCTTAAAGTACAATCTGATCATACTTAGCTTCCTTCAAACGCTTCCCCTAGCATTCAGGGTGAAATCCAAATTCCTTCCAATGGCCTTTCAGAATGGCACCTGTCTCTCCAGCTTCCCCCTCAGTTACTGCCCCCCCCCCCGACACACACACACACACACACACACACACACACACACACACACACACACAGCCTATGCTCAAGTCACCCAGATGTACCGGGCACCCATGTACTTTGCATTCCAAGGTCCTTTATCTTTATTTTATTAATTTAAAAAATATTTTTATTGATTTGAGAGAGGAAGAGAGAGATAGAAACACCAGTGATGAGAATCAGCAGCCTCCTGAACACCTCCCTACTGTGGATTGAGTCCACAACCCAGGCATGTGCCCTTGACCAGAATCAAACCCAAGACCCTTTCGTCTGCAGGCCGATGCTCTATCCACTGAGCCATACCAGGTAGGGTGGTAATAAATTTTTGATGCCCTCTTCACCAAAATTGATAGATAATGTATCATTTTATATATTTATAGCTATATATATAAAACCCTAATATGCAAATAGACTGAACAGCGGAACAACCGAACCACCAGTCACTATGACGAGCACTGACCACCAGGGGCCATGCATGGAACATGGTGAGCATCAGCAGCAGGCAGCAGAACATGAAACATGGCGGGCATTGGAGCAGGTAAGGGAGTGGGGGTTGTCAGCAGAGAGGGGATTGGGGGCCACGGTGGGAGGGTTGTGCCTACCACAGCCTCACAGCCCACTGTTCCTTTCAAGGTGCACGAATTAGTGCACTGAGCCCCTAGTATGTATATATGTGAGTATGTATATAGATAGGAAACTAGGAAAACTAAATACAATGTTCCCTTAATATTAAATAGAAATAAAAGGAATACAATTTATAGATTTTCCTTATCTATCTTATATATCTTATATATATGATATATATCTTAAATAAGATATATTTCAATTTATAAGTGCTTATATATGAGAGTACACTAGAAGACACAATGAAAAAAATCAAATATTAGTCTATACATATAACATTAAAGAGATTTAAGAGAAAAAGACCAGGAGCCATTCCAAATAGTACAGGCAATAAAGAACAGAGTTACTGTAGCTATTAGATGAAAACTTGCATATTCAGTTACATGTTAAGGCTGTGCAGTGGGGAAAATTGTGTTGATAGGTAAAATAGTGTAGTTATAGGCTAAGATAAAGTTTTCATTTGTATGAACGTGCAGTGGGACTTGGGAGGGGAGGAAGGATGAGGGACATGGGGCAAGTCTTTATTTACAATGTGGTCTGGCGCACAGATATTTATCAGCACCGGTCCCTGCCTAGAAAGTGAATAGCACCCACCAATCAGATCAATAAGTCCACCAGAACTCCACAGCGCCCCCTGGGGCAGTAACTCCCCTCCTGCTGGGAGTTCCTATTGAATTACTGGAACACGCTCTCGGCTAAACAGACACTTGAAAGCTGTTTATAAACTTGAGAGCGGTCTCCACTTAGACAACCTTTGTAATGTGAGCATAAAGGTAATTTTTTAAATATATATTTTATTGATTTCTTACAGAGAGGAAGAGAGGGATAGAGAGTTAGAAACATCAATGAGAGAGAATCATCGACCAGCTGCCTCTTGCACAACCCCTACTGGGGATGTGCCCTTGACTGGAATCGAACCTAGGGCCTTTCAGTCCGCAGGCCGACACTCTATCCACTGAGCCAAACCGGTTTCGGCTAAAGGTAATTTTTGAAATATGTTTTTGTTGAAAAAATTTTTTTTATACAAAGGGAGAGAGAGGGGAAAAAAAAAAAAAACACCCATGAGAGAGAGACACTGATTACTGCCTCCTGCACGTTTCCTACTAGAAAATGAGCCCACATCCCAGGTGTGTGCCCTGACCGGGAATTACGCTGTAACCTCTTGGTTCATGGCTCAGTGCTCAACCACTGAGCCATGCTGGCCAGGTGCATAAAAGTAACTTTTTAAGAGTAAATCCTATGATGTACATTATAGTCCACCGGTGGTGCTTGTTCTCAGAACTGTGGACGAAAAGGGGGCCACGAGCTAATAAATCTGACAAGTTCTGGAGAGGCCATATGGCAGACCAGTCCAAAGAGGATGGTCTGAACATAAGAAGTCCGAAGGAAGCGTGGGTATGTCTTGGCCGGTAGCTTCTTTGCCAAAGGGCAATCTTGTCCTTAAGTGTACCTGCCTGTTGTCTTTTTGCCTCTCAGATAGCATACTCTTGAAATGTCAGAGTATCAGTAATCTCTTCTAAACTCCTTAGGGCACAATCTCCCACCACATCAAAGCAGAATTCCTTGTTCCTTTGTTGCCTGTGTATATCCTATGTGCTGTGAATGTTCATTATCCTGTCCCTGCCGATGTAAAAAAATGTCTCTGTTTTACTCTTTATCCAACCCAAGAGATTTCCTCCTTTGCTGTCCTCCGCCCTTTTAATGTACCATCTATGATTTTATGTAACCTTTCCCCGACCCCCACGTCGCCTCCTTTGATTCCAATGTGTAAAATAAGCTGTAGCCCTAGCCGGTCTGGCTCAGTGGATAGAGCGTCAGCCTGCAGACCAAAAGGTCCAGGGTTCAATTCCGCTCAAGGGCACATACCTCGGATGCAGGCTCCTCCCCAGCCAGGGTCTTGGTTGGGGTAGGTTCAGGAGGCAACCAACCGAAGTGTTTCCCTCTTTCACTCTCTCTAAAACTCAATGGGAAAATATCCTCGGGTGAGGATTAAAATATACAAATAAATAAAACAAGTTGCAAAAATGCCATTCTCAAGGGAGCATCTTTTCAATCCATTGCGATCTTGCTCCATTGCAACTGACCTCGGTTAAACTCAAATAAACTCATAAAAATTCCCTACAGTTTGGACATTTCTTATGTGGACACAACAAAATGACCTAAGAGGACACTTGATTTATTCAAGATCCTTTTTTTTTTTTTTTGGTACAGTTTGGAGGCTTTTCAATGCTGCTATTTTCTGCCTTAGCTCTCTTGACTTTTTAATTACTTACCTGCTCTAAATGGCAGCCCAATATAATTCTTCCTACTCACAATACACTGCATTTCTAAGGATAACATTTTACGATAAGAAACGTTTAAACCGTGCTGATGAGTTTAACGGTGATAACTGGCGTCTCTTAAGTCTCCTTATCTGTCAAGAGCAGCGTGCCTAAATAGGATTCATTTTGTTCAAGCATGTTCTACCACATTTAAATGATTTTAAAGCTCTCTGATCTAAATCTTGATTAAAATATTTGAAAATGCAAACCTCTCATGAAATCAAAGCTCAGTTTTTCTACACCAGTGGTCGGCAAATTGCGACTCTCGAGCCACGTGTGGCTCATGAGCCGGGGTTTGCCGCTCCGTTGACTGAGTTTGCCAACCACTGGTCCACACCTTCGAAGATGTAACACAGAGACTCATACTCACTCAGCTATAAGTGCCTGATGCCTAGTTAGGAATCCTTGACTCCACATTCTGAATGAGTCCTGAATATGGTCTGACTGATCCCATTCCCATGGAAACTAATGGTGCCAAATAATAAAAGACAAAAGAAATCACAAAGTGGTACCAAAAAAAGTGAGATCAAAGACAAAACATCCTTGTGTTCCGCTTTCAGATAACACACAGCAACTTAACAAAGAATACATATGCAAAATCTAAGAAATGCATGATCTATAACAATCTTTATTTTTACTTAAGACAAATAAATGTGTTTCTTTTAGCCCTTGCTGGTTTGGCTCAGTGGATGGAGCATTGGCCGTGGACTGAAGGGTCCCAGGTTCAATTCCGGTCAAGGACACATGCCTGGGTTGCAGGTTCCATCCTCAGTGGGGTGAGTGCTGGAGGCAGCCAATCAATGATTCTCTCTCATCGCTGATGTTTCTACCTCTCTCTCCCTTGCCCTTCCTCTCTGAAATTAATAAAAATATATTAAAAAGTAAATAAATATGTTTCTTTTAACATTAACTTTTAGAAATAATTGTCCGAGAAAGGAGGGGGCATTTATCTGAGGCATCCCTTGAGATAAACTTTAGCCGTGCAGGTGTTCAGACATTCAAAGTAATTGCCAGCAAATAGACTACTTTATGCAGGCAGGACCCAGGTAGGCAATTTCATCTGACCTTATATTAGTATAATTATGACTGTGGGAGGAATTATGCCACATGAATAGTTTACAGTTGCAATTCACACAGCAATCCATTCTCCTTTTATCATTGCAGTGGGCACAAAGCTTATTAACACACAGCACACTGTTACTCCAAATTCCTGGTGCCGTGGGTACAGGCTTAAAGGAAGCTCCTAAAATGTGGCTTCCTCTGGTGGCGGCAGCAGCGCCTTCTCTGGCTGGCTGGCCAGGTCAGGAACGAAGCGGTGTTGCCTTCAGAGATCTCTGCGCACAATGCAGATCCATCTGGGGCCCCACCATTCACCTGTCCTCTGGCGAGGTATGGAGCTGAGCAGAGTGGGGAGGGGATTGTATCCAAGCTGAAGGCGACCAGCGAAGATAAACTTCCAACAATCAGAACCAGCAGTGCAGCGCAGGGATCATTCTCACTTAGCAGGTCTTGGTATCTCACAGTGAAAGGTAAATAGTTGAATGTATGAAATAGTACAATCAAGAGAGGTCCAATGTATGTTAAAATAATCAATACTCTGCTGGGCCCGTGTGACTCAGTGGTTGAGCATTGACCTATGAAACAGGAGGTCACAATTTGATTCCCGGTCAGGGCACATGCCCGGATTATGGGCTCCATCCCTAGTGTGGGGGATGCAGGAGGCAGCCTATCAATGATTCTCTCTCATCATTACTGTTTCTACCTCTTTCTCTCCTCTCCCTTCTTCTCTGAAATCAATTTTATATATATAATATCTAATAAAAGAGTAATATGTAAATGAACCATCACTCTGCTCAAATCATGCCCACCAGTCACACCTATCAGCCAATCAGAATGAGTATGCAAATTAATCCCAACCAAGACGGCTGCAGCCACAGAGAGCAGTTGAGAGGCTTGGGTTTCAATAGAAGAAGCCAAGCATTCCACACACCCTAGGCCATCCTAGGCCTGCACTCAAAGATAAAAAGTTTCAATTAAAGAAGATAAATCACAAGAAAAATGGAGGCAGCCACAGAGCTGGAGAGAACAGACTAGGGTTGCCCCCAGCAACAGCAACAGCAACAGCAAAGCTTTCCACCTGCCCTGGCTGGCCTAGGCCTCCACTCAAGGCTACAAAATTTCAATTGTAAAAGGTAAATGAATTCCAGATACCAGGGCCTCTTCTTGGGTCACTGGGGGGCATGGCTGACCTGCAAACCACTACAGGCCCCTCTCCTAGGCCACCCATGCCCCAAGGGAACCCCCACCCTGATCTGGGACATCCTTCAGGGCAAACCAGTTGGTCCCTACCTATGCACCAGGCCTCTATCCTATCTAATAAAAGAGTAATATGCAGATGACATCACTCCAACACACAATAGCTGCCCCCATGTGGTCAAAGATCCTACCCCCATGTGGACACAAGATGGCCACCACAAGATGGCCAGTAGGGAAGGGCAGTTGGGAGGCACCAGGCCTGCAAGGGAGGGCAGTTGGAGGTGACCAACCCAGAAAGGGAGGGCAGTAAGGGGTGGCCAGGCCAGCAGAGAAGGGAAGTTGGGGGCAAACAGGCTGGCATGGGAGCAGTTAGACATCAATCAGGCTGGCATGGGAGTGGTTAGGGGTGACCAGGCTGGCAGGCAGAAGTGGTTAGGGGCAATCAGGAAAGCAGTCAGGCGAGAAGTTGGGAGCCAGCAGTCCTGCATTGTGAGAGGGATGTCCGACTGCCCTCGAGGAGTCTCAGATTGGAGAGGGTGCAGGCTGGGCTGAGGGACACTCCCCCCTGCTGTGCATGAATTTCATGCACTGGGCCTCTAATATATATATATAAATTTTATTAGGGGTTTTAGTGCAATCTTTATTCCATTTGAAAACTGAGAGGTAATGGGATGGGAGGTGAAGTGAAACTCCTTCCTGTAGTGACATCACATTCCCTTGCTCATAAACTCATAGCATATTTGGGGGAAATGCAGTCTGGCTTGGAAACAGCTTCTGACACAAATGACTGCATTGATGGCGGGCATGAGCTGCTGACGCAGGTGCTAGGCCGCTCCCGATGGGGCAGAGAACTGCCTCCAGTTCCTCCATTCTTCCCCCACATCCGCATCTCCTCTAGCATCCTGACAGCCTTAAGGTCCTCAGGGTTAAAGGGACTATGGGAAATTAAGTCATATTAAAAACTCATTTGGAACCTGATTTAAGTTATGAATGACATGGCTCGGAACATTAAATGAATACTGTATAAAGCATGATTAATTTTGAAATGTGTTTGAGTTGGTATGTCCAATGCTGGATACACCCTTACTCCGTAGGAAGTCTACATGAGCCAGAGCATTGACCAAAAGGGTTTGATTGAACCAGCTTCCATGAAATAAACACAGAGAAAAAATTTAATGGGAATTCAATCAACTCTCTTTTACATTTACCTTTTCTTGCCATCAGTCCATGAATATAACATGCCCTCACCTAATGGTTACTTTTGCATTTTGGGAAATGAAATATTAAAGTCCCTTTCCAGTGAAATGAACTGAAAGGTCTACACCACATCATGAATAAAAATATTGCTGTTATACTAGTACAGTGGATTTACTAACAAACTCTGCTGCATAACCCGGTGTCTTGGAGTTCCAGTTAATGACAGGGTGTATGTTTGTTTAAGGCATTTTATTTTTATACTAGTGTGAAATAGTGTGCATAGGTTAAAAAGAGGGCTGTTCAAATAAAATTTGGGTTTCTTATACAGATCACCATGGTTAAAGTGAAGAGTTTAAGAAAACATATTTCAGATATTTCAAGTAGACTTATTTTGGTCTATTTATTTTTTCTTTAAACCAGTAGGCTGTAAGGTGGAACATACAAGAAAACCCAGAGGAGTGAAGAAAAGGAATATTAGAATTTCTGTTCTATATTTACCATGCTCTTCTCTTTTTTGTTTTTATGGGTTTAAACATTTTTTTTATTATGAATAGTTTCAAATATCCACCAAAGCAGAGAGAACAGAACAATAAATCCCCATATTCTGTATTTTTTATTGGAATTCAACAGTTATAAAGATTCTGCCACCGAAACCGGTTTGGCTCAGTGGATAGAGCGTTGGTCTGCGGACTCAAGGGTCCCAGGTTCGATTCCGCTCAAGGGCATGTACCTTGGTTGCGGGCACATCCCCAGTAGGGGGTGTGCAAGAGGCAGCTGATCCATGTTTCTCTCTCATTGATGTTTCTAACTCTCTATCCCTCTCTCTTCCTCGCTGTAAAAAACCAATAAAAATAATTTTTTAAAAGTAAATAAAATTATTTTTAAAAAAGATTCTGCCACATTTAATTCACATATTCTTTTGTTGTTGAGGAATTTTAAAGTAAACCCTATACATCAATTTTCTTTACTATTTTAGTAGATATCAATGTAAACTAAAGACAGCTACCAGAAGCTAATTTCATCTATTTGGTATTTATTTATGTACCTATTGGTAATTAACGTTTTATACTGATACAGAAATACATGTCTATAATTTCTAACCAGAAACTTGCGATCTTTGTATAAGAGGTAGGATGTGGATCAAAAAAGTTAGAAGACAATGCTGCCAACAGTGATGTTGGAAGATTCCAGCATCTTCAGAAAGCTTTTCTGGGGGAGTAGCTCAAGAAAGCCGAGATTCTTAGGATGTACCTAGGCTAAGCATTTGTCGAATGCTGAACGCTGAGATGACACCTTAGGAATGAGATGATGAGTCGCCTGGATCCAGGGAGAATTTTTCAGGCTAATGACTAGGTATCAAGATCCCACACGAAGATGCTCTGATGACCAGACAAGAACGCCTAGGAGAACCATCTTCGGTTTGAACATAAAGATCCCTTTGTCAGACCCTGTCCCCTCCTCTCTCTATAAACTTTTGCTGTTTTAAGTCATGGACTGCTGGGGCATCAACAAGTTTCAGAAAAGATGGGAAAGTCTGCAGTTCCCCGCTCCAGAGAGCACCTGTACAATTTTCCAACCTCGTATGCTGTGCTCTATCTCAGGTAACTTGTGAGGAGGTGCTATTTTTAATCAATGTTTGATAACTCAAGGAAGCATCGGGAATCAGAAAAGTTTCTCAGCACTCTAAAAGGCAGACCATTCTCCATATTTCCTTGTGACTCTATGAAGGCCACAGTTAATCAGGAAGGAGGGAGTTCTAAGAACAGTAAAATTGTGCATTCACTAGGGACTGTTAAATGTACACGTGTCCTGGGATTCTTATTATTAAAAAGTTATGGCCTGGCCAGCGTGACTCAGTGGTTTGACATTGATCTATGAACCAAGAGGTCATGGTTTGATTTCCGGTCAGGGCAAATGCTTAGGGTGTGGGTTCAGTCCCTAATGTGGGACATGCAGGAGGCAGCTAATTAATCATTCTCTCATCATTGATGTTTTTATCTCTCTCTCCCTTTCCCTTTCTCTCTGAAATCAGTAATACATACATATATATATATATATATAGTAATTGTATGAAGCCAAGAAACAAATAAACGAACATTACATACCAGTGACTCACTTCTATCCATAATAATAAAAGCATAATATGCTAATTAGACCAGACAGCCAAACCACCTTCGGTACATCTTTCTGGTCAACCTTCCAGACGAAGCCCGGGCTGTGAGGGCCGAGGTAAGCCACCGTGGCTGTGAGGGCCGAGCTCCTTGCACGAATTTCATGCATCGGGCCTCTAGTTTAACTATAAAGAATCACTAAGTGCTAGGCACTACACTAGGTGCTAGAGACACAAAGGTGTGTTGTCTCTGCCCTCAATAAACTCAAAATACAGAGAGTTGCACATGTAAAAAGAACCAGGTGCCATAAAGAACCAGGAACATACCCAAAGCACCGGGATCCAATATGCAGGTGACTGGCTTTGAAGAACAAATGAGTTGGGAAGGCTTCTGAGAAGAGGTAAGGGATTTTGGAGTTAGGCCTTCAGAGAGAAATTGTACTGGGCCACATGGAGAACATTGCAACAATGACAACAATGTAGAGATGATGGCGGTTGGAGAGGAGAAATGTATTGTGGTAAATGGCATAGAGGCTCACTTCCCCCTCCCTCTCCCCTAACTTGTCCTCCCCCCCCCCCCAACAAACACCTAACTGGTTCTGGGATCAAAAGCATTTATATGGAGCCCAAGTAATATGATCATTGGACCGATGAGTCCAATGAGCTTATATAGATTTTGTATCATATATATTTTGACATGCTCGCTGCTGTTTACCTTATTGTATTAAATAATAGACTAATTCATTGAATATTGGATCAAATAGATTACTGTCTATTTACAGCTGAGTTTTTGTTTATGCCATCATGTCAGTTCTACCTCTGACTAGAATGCCATCCTATTTTAAAGTGTCTCGAGAGCACTTCTTAGAGCATTAGCACCGTCCTCCCTTTTCAAATTTAGCACTTTCCAGTAGTTCACCGTGTTCCCTTTTTATCTGTGGCCATTGCTTCTCCCTTGGTCTCCTTTAAAAATAGCCCAGCCCGCACTTGTGTGTCGCTCTCAGCGGGTGCTGGCGCCTCGGTCCTTACCCCTTCTCTGGCCTTGTCCATTGGGTCTGGGTTGGGATTGTCCCTTCCCAGATTTGGTCACTGTTTTGAGAGTGTATTTCCCCCCCGTTTTGTTACATCACTTTGTTTCATGACTTACTTTTGGTGGTTTTAACTAGAAGGTAACCCCTACCACATTTCGCCTTAGGGGTTTAAAGACCTCTAAGATGTCATCATGAGTCCTGTTGGTGAGACCTAGTCTTGGGTTGCCGGTTTATTAGCAGTAAATGTTTGCAGGGAGGCAAAGAATACTACACCTAGTATGGCTTGACTTGTTGAAAGGTGAAGAACAGTAAGCAGAGTACATTTTGATTTCAAATTTTAAAGAAACCATATCATATACGCTGCAACTATATTTCACCGCCCCCTCCCTCCTATTTTTCTGGAACTACATTCAAGAAACCTAAGAGTGGGTTAGTTGTGACAGAAGTTGGAGAGCTAGAAACTGTATTTTTCATTTTATGTCCTTTCTGTGCAGTGTCAATTACCATGTACATATTTTTAAACATGTAAGTAAAGGCATTTAACAATGACCTATTTTTGTCTTTGGTTATGTATGTCCACAATAAAGGAGTTACCACGTTTTTGCAGTGTGAGTGACGCTAAAATTAAAAACAGCAGGTGACTGTTGTGACAAAACGAGAGCGAGGAAACAGAAAACGCCTCACACAGAGAAAGGCCCCCAGGCTCGTCTACTCCGTACAAATATAAAGACGCATCTGTCCCCAACCATCCCTCTGCTAAATCTGGAAAACTCAAACAAAACAAATAAAAACTTGAGAGAAAGGCAAGACTCTAGTTAGGAGCAAAAACTCCTGTCTGTTAAGCTCACAAGCACACCCGCTCAAGACTTTTGAGCCAGGGCAGTGGAGAGTAAAGAGTGTAGGTCTTGAAACTTTCACAGGACGATATCCAGCAGAGTTTTCTATGTATAAAATGTAAGAACAGCCTGGCCAGTGTGGCTCAGTGGTTGAGCATTGACCTATGAACCAGGAGGTCACAATTTGATTCCCAATCAGGGCACATGCAAGAATCAACCAATATGTGGAACAGCAAATCAACTTATTCCTCTCTTTCTCTCTCAAATCCTATATAATAAAAGCCTAATGTGCAAATCAACCAAACGGCAAAAAAACGACCATTTGCTATGATGTGCACTGACCACCAGGGGGCAGATGGTCAATGCAAGAGCTTCCCCCAGCCCATAGGCCCAGGCCGGCAGGGTGGGTGGGTGGGGCGGGCAATCGCCCTGCCAGTTGCTCCGCAGATCGGCCCTGATCGCTGGCCAGGCCTAAGGGACCCTAGCCATACATAAATTTTATGCGCCAGGCCTCTAGTCAATAAATAAAAAATTAAAAAATAAAATAAAATGTAAGAACAATTTAAGACTGGAGAACAGTTCTGACCTGCTCACTGGCCTGAAGCCTGAAGGTGCTGAGAGGAGGGTTTTGTCAGCAGAAATTCACTGGAGCACACTTCTCTCTTCTCTCTCTCTCTCTCTCTCTCTCTCTCTCTCTCTCTCTCTCTCAGGCATTCACACACTTAGTAACACAGATGGCCACTCTTCTCTCCATCAAAGCAAATCCTATAAGCCACCTAAGGGTGCACCAACACTGGGAAACACTTAATACTAGAGAAAGACAAACCCCGGGGTGGGAAAGAGAACAAAACGGGGTGAAGATAAGAAGAGCTACTGTTTCATGTTTATACGTCGGGAACTGAAGAGAAAGTCAGAAACACAGCGGCAGGGTTTAAAAATTCCTCAAATTCCCGGTTAATTCAATTCACTGCATTTCAAATATAAAACAACTACGTGTGGGTCTGTGTTTAATTGTACCTGTGTGTGCATGTATTTTAACAAGCTGTATGAAAATGCTCATGAATTGCTGGACCGCTCCAATGGCACCTCTCCCCACCTCAGCTGCCCGCCCACCCCATCCTGCCCACTTTCCCTCTCCCTTCCACTGGGTTCTCTTTTTGAAATGCAAACCTGACTCATATTCAGTGCTGAGCCGCCTTCAATGGTTTCTCTTTGCCTTCGAGACAAATGCAAACTCCTAACTGTGCCCCACAAGGCCCTGCAGCACCCGGGGGCTGCGATTTGCCCTCCCCTGCCCTCAGGCCTGGCAGCGAGGAGCTTTCACTGCCTCACACTTGCTTGCTCCTGACCTCGGACGCCTGTGAGTGCTGTTGCCGCCAGCGGAACTGGCTCTTTACCTAGCTAGCATATTCTTTCCATAGACAGACAGAGATATCAATGTAGATGGCATATTTAGTAATAACACTTTAAAAAACATATTTTAGGCCCTCGCCGGTGTGCTCAGTGGTTAGCCCATCAGCCTGGGCATTGAAGGGTCATGGGTTCGATTCCTAGTCAAGGACACATACCTGGGTTGTAGATTTTTTGGTTTTTAAAAAATATATATTTTATTGATTTTTTTACAGAGAGGAAGAGAGAGGGATAGAGAGTTAGAAACGTCGATGAGAGAGAATCATCGACCAGCTGCCTCTTGCACACCCCCCTACTGGGGATGTGCCTGCAACCAAGGTACATGCCCTTGGCCAGAATCGAACCCGGCACCCTTCAGTCCACAGGCTGACACTCTATCCACTGAGCCAAACCGGTCTCAGCTGGGTTGGAGGTTTGATCCCTGGTCCTGGTCAGGGCTCGTGTGGGAGGCAACTGATCAGTGTGTCTTTCTCTCCCCCATCCTTTTCCACTCTCTCTAAAAATCAATGGAAAAATATCCTATGGTAAGGATTAACAAAACAAAACCACATTTTGAAATAAACTCTTAAAATAATAAAAGTAAAGAAGCAACTTAAATGAATATAATACTTATGAAACAACCCCATTAATATGTCTTTGGATATGACTCTGATAAATGGAGGAAATCCAGTAAGTGAGAATGTGAAAACAAATGTTAATAATTAGTTACTACAGCAATAAGAAACTAATACAGCTGGGTTGTTTTATTGAGTTCTTGCCTGGTTAGCAGTAACACATTCCAAGAAAACATTGCCTAGCTTTAAGTTGTTTAAAGTTTATTTTTTCTGCTTTTGCCAAAAAAAAGCACTTGATGCCAATTCTGAGTCTCCCTTTCCATCCTCACCCTCACCTTCCTCAAAACATCAATCTGGCAGTCTAGCTATACGGAAGTACTGGCTCATAATTTTTGCCCTTATTTGCTGTGAGATGAGAAGAAATGATATTTTAAATGATGGCCTTTACTGTTTTCTGCGGGGCTGTCTTCAACAGGGCAAGGCTGCTTGCCAACAAGAGAAGCTGCCCTTTGCGTCCCCAGGAGAGAAGCAAAGTGATGGAAATGGTGGGTAGAACAAGCACGTGTAAATCCACATGGGCTCCTCTCATTAAACTACTCATGTGGAGCCCAGTTGGGTGTGGCTCAGGGGTTAAGCATAGACCCAGGAACTAAGGGGTCATTGGTTCGATTCCCAGTCAGGGCACATGCCCGGGGTGTGGGCTCCATCCCCAGTGGGGGATATGCAGGAGGGAGCCAATCAATGATTCTCTCTCATCATCGATGTTTCTCTCTCTCTCTCTCTCTCTCCCCTCCTCTCTGTAATCAATAAAAATATATTTTTAAAAAAAACAACACAAAAAACACATAGACTACTCATGTGGAGGAAAAATGAGTCTTCTCAGCCTTAGGAGACTCCAGGTTCTATTTATGCTGATATTTTTTGTTTTGCCATTTTAAAAAAAAGTTTTTATTGATTTTAGAGAGAGGGGAAGGGAGAGAGAGAGAGAAACATTGATGTGAAAGAGAACAGCGATTGGTTGCCTCCATATACACCCCGACCAGGGATCAACCCGCAACCCGGGTATGTACCCTGACCGGGAATCGAACTGGTGACCTTTCAGTGCACGGGATGGCATTCAAACCAACTGAGCCACACTGGCCACGACTTGACTTTTTTTAAAAAAAAGGTCATTCCTGTTGCAGCCTGGAAATGGTTATCAGGTCTACCAGCAGGCCCAATTTGACCTTTACGTTCATCAGATAAGATGTCCGCGGCAGGATGGAACCAGTTCTCTCCAGCAAACTCACTATAAAGCTTTGTTCTTCACAATGTCTCCCGGGGGTGGAACTCTCCTAGTGGCTATTTTGGGTCGGTTCCACCACAGAGGAGGAACCTTGTAATTTTACCGAAGAGCCAGACTCCCGCCCACCCCGCACCCCACGGTCCTTATCGGCTTAGGAGAGATTACAGACGAGTCGGGCCAAGTTGACTGGCTTAGGGTCCAGGCCGCTCGGAGGACCAGCTGCTGCCAGTCATGCGGAGTCAAGAACAGCACACAGCTCTCATGCACATTTAACTCCCTGGCCTTGAGAGATACCAGGATGCACACACCTCTCCTTCCCTGTCCCCCTATCCCTCATACTGAACTGTCACTTCTTTTGTTTTTTTGAGGTAGCAGCTTAAATACCACCTTGCAGAAAACTGACAGCCCACCTACTTAGGGCCCGGTGATTTAGAATATAATCGTTAATTTCCTCCCACTTCTCCCACCCACTCTAACTCATCTCCAAATCAACAGGCATATATTTATACCGGATACTTCGCTCAGCCCTGCACCTCCAGCGGTGAGCAAACATCAACACATTCTCTTCCTTATGCCGCTTCCATTTTTAGTGAGAAATAAAAATACCACTCAACTAAACACACCAATAAATGTCCACGTGTCAACAGAGACACTGAAGGCATCGTTTCAATGACAGCAGCAAGAACAAAAATAATCTTCCAGACCACAGAGGAAGACAGACAGAAATAAAAAGTGGAATAAGCATGGTATCATACACGATTAGATGGAGACAGAAGAGTGATACAGTTATATCTGGGTGAATGGTAAAAATATACCGTATTTGCCGGCGTATAAGACGATTTTTTGGCCCTGAAAAATACGTATTTGCCGGCGTATAAGACGACTGGGCGTATAAGACGATGCCCTAACATTTCCACTAAAAATACAGAGTTTGTTATATACTCGCCGTATAAGACTACCCCCCACTTGGAGGCATATTTTTCAGGGCCAAAAAGTCGTCGTCTTATACGCCGGCAAATACGGTAAGTATGTAATTAGAACATAGGGAAAAAAAGCCACGAGTTCCACTAAATCTACTCCCCTCTATTCTGGGATAAAGATGGCAAGAGGGTTAAGCACTCAGATAGAAAGATAAGAAGTCCAGCTACCCATAAAATAGTTCTCAGGTCTTTACATTCCAGTTCTATCTCCTTCCAGCCTCGCTAAGTGGGCTTAGACAAGCAAGTTAGCTTTCCTGAGCCTTGGGGTCACTATGTGTATAAGTGATATGTTCCTTCTCATGAGTTTGTTGAGACCTTAGAAAGAGATGTACAAGAGAGTCCTTAGAAACGTGTCTGACATACATGGGAGCCTTCACCACACGATTTCTGGGTCCGGACAGGAGTGGATAGGTCACACACGGGGCTGCGGAGTGAAACAGCCCTGAAAAACATCCCCGTTTTTCAACACTAACCTGCTAGCCATGAGCATGCCTCCTGCCCAGATTCCGCTTTCTGATACCACTTGACAATGAAAGAAACCAAGGATTCTTTGGAGTGATGGCTGATTCTGGGACGCACGCAGAAAATACACCAGATCAGTGCGGGACACTTTGGGATTCGAGAAAGAAAAGTAATGTGAAAAACGTGTGTGTGTGTGTGTGTGTGTGTGTGTGTGGAGGGGAGATGTTAAAGGGACATAATGAACCAACTGAAAAAACTCGATGGCCAAAGCTGAAATAACCTGAGCACTAAAATAAATACAATACTATTGGACTATAATCCAAAGTGTAAAATAAATGTTCATGAGTGCATACTGATATAAAAATGAATGAGTAGCCGAAACCGGTTTGGCTCAGTGGATAGAGCGTTGGCCTGCGGACTGAAAGGTCCTGGGTTTGATTCCAGTCAAGGGCATGTACCTTGGTTGCGCGCACATCCCCAGTGGGGGGTGTGCAGGAGGCAGCTGATCAATGATTCTCTCTCATCAATGTTTCTAGCTCTCCCTCTCTCTTCCTCTCTGCAAAAAATCAATGAAAAAATATTTTTAAAAAAATGAATGAAGAAATGAATGACTGAATGTGGGCGGGGCAGACACATCTCCCAAGGAGAAGTCCAATCATTTATGGAGAGACTCCATCCTCAGGGGCGTGGAGTGTAGTAACTCTTCTCCCTTGAAGTGTGATTTGTACCTGATGACTTTCCTTTAAAATGCAGTGTGAAAGGGAAGAAAAGAGATAACTGTGGACAAACCTGATATATATTACCTCATCCAGGTAATGACGGTTAACAATAACAATGATAAGTCATTCATAGTGTAGGGTGACCCACAAAATGTGTACACACGTTTGTTTGTTTGTTTGATAGCTCAACTGATGTTTCTTTCTTTTCAGATTTAACCCATGGAATGAATAATTATTCAAAATTCGTATGCATTTTTTGAGGACACCCTGTATGTACCTTAGGGTAATATGATGAAAATGCCATTTTATTTCTGCAACCTTCCTCCAAAACACCACCACCAAACCATTACGTCTGGCTATAAGAAAAACAACAGAGAAATAGCAATGGGGGGACCTTCTACTAAATACTTCACCTAAGAATCAAAGGAAGTCTGAGACTGTCACAGCTATTAGGGGCCTAAGGACACATGACTAGTGTATGGAATGTGGCATCCTGGATGCCATCCTGGAACAACGACAAGAAGACATTGGGTAAGAATATAGAACTATAGCCGAAACCGGTTTGGCTCAGTGGATGGAGCATCAGCCTGCAGACTAAAAGGTCCCGGTTCGATTCCGGTCAAGGGCATGTACCTTGGTTGCGGGCACATCCCCAGTGTGGGGAGGCAGCTGGTTGATGATTCTTTCTCATCGATGTTTCTAACTCTCTATTCCTCTCTCTTCCTCTCTGTAAAAAATCAATAAAAATATATTTTAAAAAAAAGAATATAGGAACTATAGGTGTGCACTCCAGCTAATAATAATATATTAATACTGGCTCGTGAATTGTGACAAATGTATCATTATCATACTAATGCAAACCGTTAACACTAGGGGAATGTGGGTGTCCTATAATAGGAATTCTCTATACTATCTTAGCAATGTCTCTTTAAACCTAAAGTGTTAAAAATGTTCAAAGCATATTTTGAAAAGACAAAGAAAAGAAGACATTCTTGCAATGCCAGGCCTCTGGGCATCCCAGGAACAAGACAGAAAAGACCACCCCCGCCCCCCACTTCACTTCCACGTCTGTTCCCTATAGGAATCGGGGTTAAAGCAGCCGAAGCGTTAGATTTACCCACAGCTTGAGGAGGAGGTTACCCCGCTCAACCATCCAGCCTGTGTTGGTGGTTCCTTGGCTACAATTTCAAACTTGGGGTGTATTGTTTCCATTTCTGATGGCTGAGTAAGAAGAGCACACTAAGCCCGTTTTCTCTGATGCGAACCAGTGGCAACTCTACACTGAAGTCACAGTCTGTTTTACTTGACGTGTAGGATGGTCAACGAACACACAACTGTCTCAGCAGTCCCGCTACGAGCCCTCCCGCCTGACTCTGGTTGCCTTTCAGCAGGTGTGCCTTTTGTTTCTCTGTGTTCAAGGCAACACCACTTGACATTGCAAAATTATATACTGGTTTTATTGTGAAGCTCGGCTTCCCCATGTGATTTCCTATCCGATAGGCCAGTGTTTCCCCAACTTCTCCCATGAGGAGAATCACCTGGTGGACTTGTTAAGCTACAGATCCCGAATCCCAACTAAGAAGTGCTAAACTAGAATTTTGGGGAACATAGAGGTAAAATTGTATACTTAACTAGTGCTCTAAGCTCTAGAGCACTAGTTAAGTATACAACATATAGGTAAAATTGTATACTTTAAGCTTAGAGCACTAGTTAAGTATACAATTTTACCTATATGTTCCCAAACATTCTAGTTTAGCACTTCTTAGTTGGGATTGGGGAATCTGTATCTTAACAACTCCACCAGGTGATGCTCACCATGGGAGAAGTCGGGGAAACGCTGCAGAGGTCAGCCTGGGCCGCTGCGGACACCACCCGCACCCTCTCGCTCACTGAGGGCCAGAGCTCCCATCGCGCTCAGCTGGGCGATGCCCACTGGGGCAGGACAGCCCGAGAAGCAGGCATCGCATTAGGATATCAGGCGCTCCTCTGTCTGGCTATTTTATTTTTTTAAAATATATATTTTATTTATTTTTTACAGAGAGGAAGAGAGAGGGATAGAGAGTTAGAAACATCGATGAGAGAGAATCATCGACCAGCTGCCTCTTGCACACCCCCCACTGGGGATGTGCCCGCAACCAAGGTCCATGCCCTTGACCGGAATCGAACCCGGGACCTTTCAGTCCGCAGACCGACGCTCTACCCACTGAGCCAAACCATTGTTTCGGCTGGCAGGTTATTTTAAATAGTCTGTTACCACAACTTGAATAACTAATTCTATTTAAACAAAAGAAGAAGAAAAGGAAGGGAAAATGACCAAAAGGAGCGGAGCCAAAGGAAAGGGACCTGATTGCCTAAGCGCGTAAATCTGGTGTCACTTCCCCCATTTTCCTAAAAAGTTACCGAGAAGAAGACAAACTGGGAGACGTTCTCAGGATGCACACTCGCAGGGACCTGGAGTCCCGGGACGTCCCGTTTAGAGAGAACCGTCCCGTGAAAGTGGCGTTGGCTCTGGGACCCGCCACTGAGCCCCAGCCCGGCCGGGACCTCTGACCGCCGCCCCCGGGCCCCGGGGCGCGGAGCCTGGGCCCGGGCCGGACCGCACCGATCGGAGGAGCAGGTGGAGGGGTGCGCGGACCCGGGCTCGGCAGCCGGGACGCCCCCCGCCCCGGCCCCACGCGTGCACCCCCCTCCCGCGGGGACGCTCGGAAGCCCCGGACACTGCCCGCGGCCCCCCACCCCTCCCAGGCGCCCGCCCGCCCGCGGGGGCGCAGTCCTGGGACCCCGCACCCCACCCGGCCCCACAGCCGGAGAACTCCCCAACTTCGCCGGCGAGAGGGAGCCTGGGGGCCGGCCCGCCGCGCCCCCTCCCTGGGACCGACCCCACCAACCCCCGGAGGCTCCGGACCGCTAGCCCAAGTCCGGGGGCCCCGAGCCCGCCCGCCCGCACCCCGACCCCCGGCCCGCAGGGGCCGCGCCCGGAGCCCCGCGCCCCGAGCCGGAGGCGGCCCTGCCCGGGCGCCGCGCGGGGGGACCGGTCCCGGGGCCGGCGCGTTGGGGGGACCCGGCCCCCGGGAGGCGGGGGGGAGGCGGGGGGGAGGCGGGGGGAGGCGGGGGGAGGCGGGGGCGGCGCCGGACTTACAGCCCAGGGCGACCACCAGGCAGCGCAGCAGCAGCAGGAGGCAGCGGCGGCCCCTCCTCGCCATCGTCGCGGCTCCGAGCGGGCGGCTCCCGGGCGGAGGGAGGCCGGGCGGGGACCCCGAACTTCTGGGGCGGCGCGGAGAGCGGCTCCGGGGCCGTGGGAGGGGAGGGGAGGAGGGCAGGGGAGGGGAGGAGAAGGAGGGGAGGGAGGGGAGGGGAAGGGAAGAGGGGAGGAGGGGGGAGGAGAAGGAGGGAAGGGAGGGGAGGAGGGAGGGGCCGCCGTGACGGCGGTTCTCCAGCCCGGGGCGCCCTCGGAGCCGCTGCCCCGGGCAGGTCTTCCCCAGCCCCGGGGTGGGGGGCGTGGCCTGGGGCTTTCTTTCTTTCTTTTTTCTTTTTTTGCCTCTTTTTAATGATCTTTTAAAAAATTATTATTAAATTTTGATCTGTGTACATATCTTACTGGGGCTTGCTTTCTTGGGGGGCGGCGGTGGGTGAGGGGCCGGGTCCTGAGGAGGGAGCCGGGGGCGAGGGGCGGAGGGAGGAGGCGGAGGGTCCCCCTCTCCCCTCCTCCCTCCCCCCTCCCCGCGCCGCCGGGCGCTCCGCTTTGTGTGGGCCCCGCGCCGCCAGCTGCCCCGCGGCGGGGGGTGCAGGGCGGGGGGGGGGGCGGGCGCCGGCTGTGCTCCGTCTCCTCTCCGGGCCTCCCGGTCGCAAAACTTTTTCAGGTTTGCAGCCAGAGGCGGGGGGATGTCTGGGGAGATTCCGGGCGTGCAGGGAGGCGGCCGAAGAGGCGCTCCGGGGAGATGGGGGTCGCCTGCTGCGCCTGGGACGCGAGGGCAAAAAAAGCGATCAGGACTGGAGGGTTAAAAAATAAATAAAAAAAAGCAATCGAGCTAGGAGGATAAAAAAAGCAACCAGAATGGGATGGGGGAAAAAAGCAATCAGGATGGGGGGTGGGGGAGCAACCAGGAGGCGTGCTGGAGGGCAGGTCCCCGATTTGAGCGCGGGCTCCGGGGCGCAGGCCGCTCCTCGGAGGGCGGAGGGAGGCGTGTGCCGTGTCCTCGCCGGGCGCGGGTCGGAGCTGGAAGTTCCTCGCACCGAGATGTTGAGCGTGTCCCCCGTTACATAACGGCCGCCCGAGGAGTTTTCCACGGGTTACGGCGCCGCAGCGGCCCCCTCCCGGGTTTATTTTTGGCCCCCGGGGCTTTCAGAAGAGGCGCCCGCGATGCACGCGCCGCTGCATGCTTTATTTTATCTATCTATCTATCTATCTATCTATCATCTATCTATCTATCTATCTATCTATCTATCTATCTATCTATCTAATTGATTGATTAAGGTATCACATAATTGTCCTTCCCCCCCCCCCCCCCATTCCCATCCCAGCCCCCTCCCTGCAGTTGCAGGCTTTAAAACGCACCGCCCCTCCCCAGCGCGCGCACCGCCAAGGATGCAAGGCCCTTTTTCTATTTGCTCCTAAGGGGCCAAAAAACTTCTGGGGCGTTTGAGGTCCCGGACAGGTCCGGGAAGAGGCCATTGCCGGGAAGAAACTGGCAGGCGTCTTCTTTTGGGGGACCTGTCTTGTGAAAGGTGGGACAATGGGCAGAGTGTGGATTTAGCCGGCTCCGCGGACAAAGGCGACCAGCGGGTGGCTGCGCCGAGCGGGAGGATGAGGCTTCTCTGCTGTTTCCTTGGCGACGGGGCCTGCAGCTCGGCGTCCAGAAAGGGAAGTCGAAGTGGCCAAAATGGCTCTGGCCGGTGCTGTTCAGTTGGCTGGAGCGCAGTCCCGCGCACCAAAAGGTTTGATTCTGGGCAGGGCACATGCCCAGGTTTTGATCCCCGGCCAGGCGTGTGCAGGAGGCAGCTGATCAATATTTCTCACACATTGACTTTTTAAAATATATATATTTTATTGGTTTTTTACAGAGAGGAAGAGAGAGGGAGAGAAAGAGAGAGAGAGAGAGAGAGAGAGAGAGACATTAATGATGAGAGAGAATCATTGATCGGCTGTCTCATGCACGCATCCCACTCGGGATCAAGCTGACAACCAGGCCTGTGCCCTTGATCAGAATGGAACCTGGGACCCTTCAGTTCGCAGGCCGAAGCTCCACTCATCGAGCCAAACCAGCTAAGGCTGATTTTTTTCTCTCTTTCTTTTTCCTGTCCTCTCTAATAATAATAAGAAGAAGAAGAAGAAGAAGAAGAAGAAAAGAAAACCTAACAACTACGTTTTTTATTTTTATTTAAAAAATATATATTTTATTGATATTTTACAGAGAGGAAGAGAGAGAGACAGAGAGCTAGAAATGTTGATGAGAGAGAAACATCGATCAGCTGCCTCTTGCACACCCCCTACCGGGATGTGCCCACAACCAAGGTACGTGCCCTTGACCGGAATCGAACCCGGGACCCCTCAGTGGGCAGACTGATGCTCTACCGCTGAGCCAAACCAGTTTCGGCACAACTACGTTTTTTAAATGGCAAAAATGTTAGCATTCATACTACAGTCAAGTAAGGAGAAGGGGCACAGATCTAACCACAAACTCACTCCAGTTTTACTCCAGTTTTTCTGGCAATCACAGGAAATGCGGCAGGCAGTTAGACAGACAGGAGCAGAGCGGGGACGATGGGCCAAGTGCAGAGGCCACCAGGTGGAAAGCCCTGGGTGACCAGCAAAGGGCACTTAGAGGGGCCCGCCCCAAGGGTGACCTTTCTCCCCTAGCACGTCACCGGTCATGCGGTCATGTCGTTTGGACCCCTGACCTTCTATCCTTAGAGATAACATCTAGGCCTCGGCTGTATTTCAGCTCCAGGCCCAGAAAAGCAGCCAAACCAGCACAGGGCTGCCCCACGGCTGCCCTCAGGGCCAGCTACCCGGATAGTGACCTCCTGCCCCGGTGCCGGCCAGCCAATCAGTGGCCACCTAGACCCTGACAGGGTGCCGGCCAGCCAATCAGTGGCCACCCAGACCCTGAGAGGACACGCCTGGAAATACACAGCTGCTGAGTGTTCTATTGATGTCTTCCCCTGGGACCTCCCCTAAAAGCTCCACCCCCCGGAACCCTTAGGATGGAGGACCCAGGGCACTCTGCCTTCTGGGAGAACCCTCACCCCCTAAAATTCTGGGGGTGCCTTGCCATGACCTTCCTCACTCCCAAGCTCCAGGGGCCCTTCCTTTACCCCTCTCACTTGTTCCCTAAGCCCAAGTCTTCCGCAGATCACTTCTGTCCCTGTGACTGTCCCAATACATGTTCTCTTGTGGTTCGAGTCTTGGCTCTGAATTCTTTCCATGCCAGAACGCAAGCATGGCGGTTGCTGAACCCAGGTCCTGCCGGACTGCACCCGTCTAACCTCTGGTGCCCTTCCACCATCCCAACAGAAAGATGCCATGTCTCATAAGAAACGTTGTGGGCATCCTCTTTTCTTTCTTTCTTTCTTTCTTTTTTAAAAAAATATAACTTATTGATTTTTTACAGAGAGGAAGGGAGAGGGATAGCTAGTTAGAAACATCAATGAGAGAGAAACATTGACCAGCTGCCTCCTGCACACTCCCTACTGGGGATATGCCTGCAACCAATGTACATGCCCGCAACCAAGATACATGCCCTTGACCCCAGAATTGAACCTGGGATCCTTCAGTCCACAGGTCGATGCTCTACCCACTGAGCCAAACCGCTTAGGGCCTCTTTTCTTATTCTTGCCACAACTCTATGTCTCTGTTGTTCCTCCCTAGAGACACACACACAAAAAGACATATTTTAAAATATTCTGTGATGAACCATGTGAATAAGTGATTCCCTTGGTCATGTATGCGTCACCCAGTCAAGGCATTTGTCAAATGGCTACCAGGTGCCAGGTGCTGGTGGACAATGATGAACAAGACAGTGTCTTTGTTGCTAACAAGCTCATAGTCTTGAGGAGAGAGAGAGAGAGAGAGAGAGAGAGAGAGAGAAAGAGAGAGAGAGAGAGAGAGAGAGAGAGAGAGAGAGAGAGAGATTACCACATGGTAAGTGCTACGCGAGGGCAGAAAAGGAGGACAGCTGTTTTTTATTGAGTGCTTTCTCAGTGGTGGAGTCAGAATGGTGTAACACAGCATTTCCCAAACTTCTCCCATGATGAGAATCACCTGGTGGAGTTGTTAAACTACAGATTCCTGAATCCCAACTAAGAAGTGCTAAACTAGAATTTTTGGGAACATATAGGTAAAATTGTGTACTTAACTAGTGCTCTAAGCTATTTTACCTATATGTTCCCAAAAATTTCAGTTTAGCACTTCTTAGTTGGGATTCGGGAATCTGTATCTTAACAACTCCACCAAGTGATTCTCATCATGAGAGAAGTTTGGGAAACTAGAATTTTTGGGAACATATAGTTAAAATTGTATACTTAACTAGTGCTCTAAGCTTAGAGCACTAGTTAAGTATACAATTTTACCTGTAAGCTTAGAGCACTACTTAAGTATACAATTAGAGGTGCTTACCTCGAAGCTTAGAGCACTAGTGAAGTACACAATTTTACCTATATGTTCCCCAAAATTCTAGTTCAGCACTTCTTAGTTGGGATTCAGGAATCTGTATTTTATCAACTCCACCAGGTGATTCTCATCATGAGAGAAGTTTGGGAAACACTGGTGTAACACATAAGCCCCCAACCACTCGTGGAGGGAGAAAACGTTATCATTCTCTCTGTGTAGATGAGAAAACTGGGCTGGGAGATGCTAATCCTGTAACCGCCCAGAAACCTTATTTTCTTTAATCGGGCCTTTTAGCTTGATTTTTTCCCCTTTGACTCAAACTGGCCTCACCCAGCTCTCTGACTCACCCACCTCCCTCTCCCTCGCTCAATCATTAAGTCTTCAGGGCAGGGAGGTTATGGTCAGCCTCCAGTAGTCTTAGAAACAAGGACCTGGGTTTGTTGACTACAGAGACAGACTTTCAGTCAAACTAGAGACAATATCTTGGCCTCAGCTGTGTTTTAGCTCTGACCCAGGAAAGCAGAATGATGCCACAGAATAAATTCTTTTGAAGTTGGACGGAGCAACTCCATGGCTGACGCCAGACCATATGCAAAGATCAATCACTCCCTACCCTAGTACCAACCAACCAATAGAGACCACCACCCTCACTTCTTTAGTCTCCATAATTAACTACTTTTTCCCTATATACTCCATCCCCTGGAAGCATGGGGAAGCCAGGTCTTTGAGCATGAGCTATCTGTGACTGGGCTTGGTGCCATCCCTTAATAAATCCTTACTTTCTTGTCTGCAAATTCCTATTTGTATCTTATTGGGCTTTGATGCATGCAGCAAATGGACCCTTTTAGTCTGAAACAATGGCTTGTTCAAGGTCAAGGACAAGAGTGTGCCCCTATGTTGGGGCTTAGGAAATCCTTAGAATTGACTAAGAAATAAGTCTTAAGATCAGCAAATAAATAAGTGTGAATGTCATCAGCATCTCCTAGAACAGTGGTCACCAAGGTATTCTGCTCTCAGAACCACCTACAATCCTTAAATATGATTCCCTGATTAAAATTATGTTAAAATTCTGAGTCCCAGAAGTTTCCATCTCCGGAGCACCTATGAAGCTGTATTTCCTTTCCTTTTTTAAAAAATATTTTATTAATTTTTTTTTATAGAGAGGAAGAGGGAGAGTTAGAAACATTGATCAGCTGCCTCCTGCATACCCCCTACTGGGGATGTGCCTGCAACCAAGGTACATGCTCTTGACTGGAATAGAACCTGGGACCCTTCAGTCTGCAAGCTGATGCTCTGTCCACCGAGCCAAACCAGTCAGGGCAAGAAGCTGTATTTCTAATATACACCCTGACTGATTCTGATGCCGATAGTCCATGGACTGGTATTTGAGGGCTTTTCTAGAATACTAGAGAGTGAATAAATAAGAGCAATTTGGATAAAAGTAAATATTTATCTAGAGATAAATCTAAGGAAATAAATGCAGTAAGAGGTAGGAAAAAGACCTATTGGGGGTGGGGTATGGGACAATTTAAACACAGTCATTACACACTTCACAAAACTGAACTCAATATGCATTACAGACCCAAAACTGTAAAAATCCTAGAAGATAACAGAGGAGAAAAGTCTAGGTAATCTTAGGTTTGTTGATAACTTGAAAAACAATTTAAAAAATACTTATTTTAAAATCTTCACCTGAGGATGTTTTTATTGATTTTTAGGAAAGAAAGAGAGAGAGAGAAAGAGAGAGAGAGAGAAAGAGAGAGAGAGAGAGAGAGAGAGAGAGAGAGAGAAGAGAGAGAGAGAGAATGGGATGACCCCCACAACTGAGCCCTACCAGGCAGGGCTGCAAAGAACTCTTAAAACTCTACAAAAAGGCAACAAACCACCTGATTAAATAATGGATCAAAGACCTTAGCAGACAGCTTACCAAAGAATATGGCAAATAAGCGCATGATGAGATGCTCCATAAGTCATCAGGAAAATGCAAATTAAAACACACTGAGCCCGGGCCGAGTGGCTCCGTTGGGGGAGCATGGCTCCCTGCACCGAGAGGCCTCCAGTGGGATCACTGGTCAGGGCCCATGTGGAGGCAGGGAGAATATGGAAAACCTTTGTACCTTCTGCTTAAATTTGCTGTGAATCTAAAACTGCTCTAACAAAGTCTGACAACACGACTGAAACAAATAAAAAAGAAGACCTACAGAAAGAGCACAAGAAAGAGCAGTTTAAAAAGTACGAGAGGAACTGGGAGAGAAGCAGGAACCAAACAGGTAGGTGTTTATAGTGTCAAATGCTAAAAGAAATAAAGAGAATTATCTTCTGCATTTAATAATTGTGAGGGCATTGACCACTTCCAGGGGTGGGCAAACTTTTTGACTCGAGGGCCACAATGGGTTCTTAAACTGGACCGGAGGCCAGAACAAAAGCAGCTTGACCATGCTGGCACTCTCATCTTGGGCTGCTGGTGAAGGAGCGGAGGGGAGAGCAAGAGAACCCTCCGCTCTTTCGGCTCCGCGGGCCGGATAGAACAGCCGAACGGGCCAGATCTGGCCTGCGGGCCGTAGTTTGCCCACGGCTGACTTAGACAATAGAGAAAGCAAGCCTTAAGTCAACTTGCAGAAAGAATTCACAGGCTTGTGTTGTACAGTTTATAAAATATAAGACTAGTGTGTAAGATGAACACAATGAAATGATTACAAACAGCAGCAGGGTGGGGAGGAGAACAGCAATAGTTGATTCTGCTTCACGAATGAGTGGTTGAAGTTGGTTTCACTACCGTCTGTCTGGGAGAATCCCTAGCCTGGGAGCTTGGGGTAAGTCTGTCCCAGTCTCCACGATGATGCTGGCCTTCCCCCGCCTGCCCGTGTCATCATCGCTTTCCTCTGACACGGAAAGTGGTTTTGCAGGGGGACATAAACAGGGACTTGGTGCTTTAGGACATCTTACCATTTTAAAAAATATATTTTTTATTGATTTTTACAGAGAGGAAGAGAGAGGGATAGAGAGTTAGAAACATCGATGAGAGAGAATCACCAATCAGCTGCCTCTTGCACACCCGCTACTGGGGATGTGCCCGCAACCAAGGTACATGCCCTTGACCGGAATCGAACCCGGGACCTTTCAGTCCGCAGGCCAATGCTCTAACCATTGAGCAAAACCGGTTCCGGCCATCTTACCATTTTCTATTCTTTCCACCCACTCTAATCCTGAATTTGAAATAATGTTCCAGGCACCGTGCCTCAAAGAAGCACACGGAGAAGAGTGGGTTTAAATTGACGCCTCACAGCATTTTAGATCTGGCATTTCTGTGTTGGATGGGTTATTTTTTTCTCATGGGTGTGGAGAAAAAGTGTGCCCACACACTGCAATTTAGAGACAAGAGGGGGAAAAAATCTTCAATTTTCAAAACCACACAACCCCCAAGTGTCTCTCCTGTAAACTTTTAGCTCCTATGCATAGAACTTAAAGTCTTTAACTGAAGGGATCCTCATCACTCACTTATCCCTCATCATTGCTTTCTCCGATCATTTTCTGGAATAAGCCCGATTTCAACATGCCATTCTGATGTGCCCACGGCACATTCCTACTTGCGCTCAAACTTCAGTTCTTTCCAGATAAGTAAACCTATTCTGAGAAAATTAGCTTTTCCCAGCTGTGGCTCAGTGGTTGAGTGTTGACCTATGAACCAGGAGGTCATGGTTCAATTCCCAGTCCAGGCATATGCCCGGGTTTCGGGCTCATCCTCAGTGTGGGGCATGCAGGAGGCAGCCGATCAATGATTCTCTCTCATCATTGATGTTTCTACCTCTCCCTTTCCCTCTCTCTTCTTCTCTGAAATCAATAGAATATTGAAAAAAAGGAAAGAAAATTTGCCTCACCTGGTTCTGATTGCTACAAGCAGGAATTTTCCTCCTTTCGTGTTCTTTTTGTCTAGATTAGTGGTCGGCAAACTCATTAGTCAACAGAGCCAAATATCAACCGTACAACGATTGAAATTTCTTTCGAGAGCCAAACTTTTTAAACTTAAACTTCTTCTAATGCCTCCAAAATAGACTCGCCCAGGCCGTGGTATTTTGTGGAAGAGCCACCACACTCAAGGGACCAAAGAGCTGCATGTGGCTTGCGAGCTGTACTTTGCCGATCACGGGTCTAGATGACTCAATATCACTAAGGTGATTCTACTTGGCAATTATGTGAAGTTCACCAGTGATCAATAAATTAATTGTTAATGTTTTATTTATTTTTTAAAATATATTTTATTGATATTTTATAGAGAGGAAGGGAGAGAGATAGAGAGCTAGAAATGTGAATGAGAGAAACATCGACCAGCTGCCTCTTGCACACTCCTACTGGGGATGTGCCCGCAACCAACGTACATGCCCTTGACCGGAATCGAACCCGGGACCTTTCAGTCCGCAGACCGATACTCTACCACTGAGCCAAACCGGTTTCGGCTGTTTTATTTTTTTAAAGTGCAGTTACTATTGACTTAATAGTTGTTTTTTTAATTGAATGACAATGAGAAATTTCATAAGGATTTAGATAATATGAAAATTATTTTTAAAATGGAGTTTACTTGGGGGAGGAGCAAGCATTTAACAAACATTTGCCAGGGGCAAACCAAGGATGGACAGACACCAATTAGTCTACCAGCACAGAATCATAACGCTGGACATGTGGAGAGAATATGTGCAGTCATAGACAATGTCTCAACCCGGGAAGATGTGGGGGGGGGGGGAGAGACAGACATCAATCAGACAAAGCGAGCATGTGTACCAAGGGAGGTATTCCTAAGGTGCTTACCTATTGGAGACCAGGGAAGGCTTCTCTCAGGGAGTGACACTTCAGCTGAAATATAAAGGAACGAGGAGACCCTCGCTGATTTTGCTCAGTGGGTAGAGCATCTTCCTATGGACTGAAAGGTCCCGGGTTTGACTCCTATCAAGGGCACACGCTCAGGTTGTGGGCACGATCCCCAGTGGGGAGTGTTCAGGAAGCAGCCAATCCATGATTCTCTCATCATGATGTTTCTATCTGTCTCTCCCTCTCCCTTCCTCTCTGAAATCAATAAAAATATTTAAAAAATAAAGGAATGAGGAGGACAGAGGTGGAAAGAGCAGCCTATGAAAAGGGAACGTCACGTGAGAGGCCCGGTGACAAGTACTAGAGAATCCGAGAAGGCAAGTGGGGCTGCAGCACAGAGGTGGAGGGAGAGAGATGGGGACTTCGGAGGGCCACTGCTTACAACCTTCGACGGCTGCCAGAGCCTTTGGAATAAAAACAGAATGTACAGTAATTTCCACAACCCCCCCGTCCCCCCCATATTGTCAGCTACCCTCAGTCTGCTGTGGCCTTGAAAATAATAAACGGAAAATCCCAGGAATAAACAACTCACATGTTTTAGATTGCGTGCCGTTCTGAGTAATGCGGCGAAATCTCTCCGTTCCCCTCAGGATGTGAATCACCCCCTTGTCCAGAGGATCCAAACTGTATACGCAACCCACCTGCTGGCTAGCCACCCCATAGCCACCTGGGGTGTCAGATCAGCGGTCTCCGTGTGGAAGTGCTCGTGCTCAGACAACTCGTATTTTACTTAACAATGGCCCCGCAGTGCAAGAGTAGTGATGCTAGCACTTCGGATCTGACAAAGAGAAACCATAAAGTGCTCCTTTTAAGTGAGAAGGTATATATGTATAGGAAAAAAAATATATATATATATAGACAAGGAGCCCCCAAAAATTGTGTATACACTTTAACAGCTCAATTTTGAAAAGGAAATGTGGCTTAATAACACTGCCTTTATAGTTATTCAAAGTGTGTGTATACATTTTTGGGAAATATATACATGTATATATTCTGTACATTAGGGCTTCATTTATTATTATTATTTATTATTATTACTACACTCCCATGGGGCCTTTGCATACACTGCCCCCTCTTTGCACTTGGATCTCTGTTCTTTTTCCTCCCCTTAAGTACTATCCAGCATTTATTGAATATTTGCTATATGTCAGGTACTACGCTAAGCACTTCTCATATTATCTCATTCAGTCCTCATGCCAATCATATTACATTAGGGCATCTATTATTTCCACTTTACAGGTGAAACTGCTGGGACAGAGGGGTCACGTGACAGGCCTAGGATCTCAGGAGCTTGTGAGTGGCAGAAGGCGGTTTGGAAGGGCACTTGGCTGACTCCAGACTCAGTGTGCTTAGCTGTGCACGGCACCTCTTTCCCCCCCATCTCTTCTGGTCAGGGCTGGCTTATCCTCTGTCTTTGCTCAGATGCCATTTCTTTAGGAAATGTCCCTGCTCTTCGGAATGGATCAAATCCTGCTTTTGCCAGTTTTCACTACCCGCTTCCTCTCTGGCATCGTCACTGGGATTTTACCCTCAATTGATCACAATCAGTAACCAGTTGTAGACTAGACTCCAGAAAGTCAGGGCCCATCTAATTTTAGGCTCATTATTATATTTCTCTTTGCCTAATGAAGTGCTTATCAGTTAGTAAATGCCCAATAATTATTTAGCTACTAATGAATACATAGATCTGTGTATCTTTGACAAGATTCTGTACCTCTGCTGCCTCCTGCATGCACATCTTTATATAGTTGTACTCTTGTCTGATTATTGTCTCGGTGCAGTTGGTGAGTAAAAAGGTCAGGCAGTTTTTTGTTTTTAAAAAAAAATATATTTTATTCATTTTTTACAGAGAGGAAGAGAGAGGGATAGAGAGCTAGAAACATCGATGAGAAAGAATCATCGATCAGCTGCCTCTTGCTCATCCCCTATCAGGGATGTGCCCGCAACCAAGGTACATGCCCTTGACCGGAATCGAACCTGGGACCTTTCAGTCCGCAGACCGATGCTCTATCCACTGATCCAAACTGGTTTCGGCGGTCAGGCAGTTTTTGAAGTTTCTGATTCATATGGCCAACATGGCAACAAGAAACCTTGAGTTTTAGTAGTGCATTCTATTCCCTGCCCGTTGGCGAAGAGAGTTTTTTTTGTTGTCATTGTGCCAACAAAGTAAAACACGACTTAAAAATATATTTTGCACTTCAGTTCATTTGTCTTGGAGTTCAGAAAAAAAGAGTGAATCCACTCTACCCTGTTTATTTATTTATTTTTCCCCTCTTTATCTTTTCTTCTCACTGTCGCCCTTTTTACTCAGGCCCAGTCCTCAGGCATTCTCTTGAAGAACAGAATTTGGCCTGTCCTCCCACGCCAGGCAGACAAACGGGAGCGCATGTAGCAAACACGGGCTGCTTATCATTCACGTGGTGTTTACTCTGAATCCTGAGCACATTCTTCTCTGATGTGTCCGCATACATCTTTACTTTTCATGCATAATCAAATTCTTAATGCTGATGAAATTCTATACTTAGAATAACTTTTTTTTTTTTTAACCAGTATCTCAACTGTGCACTTTCATCTTTAAGATCTTTGGGGAGGCTAACCCATGGACACAGACAATAGCGTGGGGAAGGCTTGGGAGGGATGGGTACAGGGTGAAGGGGGTCAATGAGAAACAAACAAACAAACAAACAAACAAACAATGGGACATCTATAATACTTTCAACAATAAAGGTTAATTAAGAATAAATAAAGCCCCAGCCAGTGTGGCACAGTGGATAGAACATCTGCCTATAGACCAAAGGATCCCGGATTCAATTCAGGTCAAGGGCACTTACCTCGGTTGCAGGGCCCTCCCCGGCTCAGGCCCTGGCCGGGGTGTGTGCTAGAGGCGACCGATCAATGTGTTTCTCTCACATCAGTATTTCTCTCTGTATGTCCCTCTCTCTTCTACTCTCTCTAAAAATCAATGGAAAATCCTGATACAATAAATAAAGCAGCTATACATATATTTTTTTAAAAGGTCACATTTCCTCCCAATAAATAAATAAATAAATAAATAATTGGGCAAGAAAAAAATAAATAAAATAAATAAACTTGAGAAACCCAAGAGAGAAAAAAGATCTTTGGGGAGGTCTTAGAGAACAGGAATAAACTTGATCTACCTTGCTAGAGATGGACAAGGAACAGGATGATGTCAGTTAACTCCCAACGATTTCAGAATCCCACGGTGTTCTTGGATCTGTCCCCTTTAAACCAGGTGGATAGTGTTAGTCTTGCTAGAATGTTCTTCTTGGCCCTGATGAAAAGTAGCTGCCTGGAAGAGCAGCAGCAGATTAACAATTAGTGTCACTGCTGTTAACACTGTGACAACGTTCTGTCCACCACACAGGCCAAGACTGATGTTTTCCTGGGAATATATATATTTCATATGATCACCTTTAAAGCCCTCTCAATGTTTCACTGAATCTTAAGGCTTGTGTAGTGCCTTATAGATGTGAGTGCTCCTAGGAATGGGAGCAGTTGTCAAAAATATTATGTTTTGTGGGTGTGAATGGTCACAGGGAGAGAGGTTCGAAAGCGTGTCTGCTGGCTTGCAGCCATTGAACACAATGGTGGAGAATAGTGAGACTTCTGGAACGCCCCATGAGGTCAAGGCAGAAATGGCCACCCTAGCCATGCCTTCCTGGAATAGGGACTAAACATCCTGGATTAGTAAGGATCAAAGCGCAGATAGATGGGTCTGTTGAAACAGCATTGGTCCTCCTGGAGACACTCTCAGACGGCCGCTCTGGAACTTTGGTTCGTCACATACAGAAGCTGGGGCTGAGGGTGTGGATTTAAAGGCATTGGCGACTGTAAAATACTCTACTACTCTTACATGTGAGTCTTTGAATTCAGAAGCGAAAAATAAACAAGTCTCCTGATGACAGCATTGGGTCATATTGCTGATGGAAACCTGCACTCAACGACTGCAGAGTTTTTCCTTCCTCTTCCTGTCCCCTCTCCGCCCAGCCGGTGAAAACGCACACACTGCCTCCCTCTTACAGGTTTTTTAAGACACACTTAATGCTGCCCAGCTGGTGTGGCTCCATTGGTTGAGTGTCGTCCCATGAACCAGGAGTTCACAGTTTCAATTCACAGTCAGGGCACACGGCTGTGTTACAGGCTTGCTCTCTGGTGAGGGGCATGCAGGACGCAGCTGACTGATGTTTCTCTCTCATCAATGTTTTTATCTCTCTCTCCTCTCTTCCTCTCTCTAAAATCAATAAAACTATATATATATATATATATATATATATATATATATATATTTAAAAACATAGGTAAGTATTAATTTTGTCCTAGTACATCTAGTATGTTAGACTGGAAAGGAATTAGGAAGCTAGAAAAAAGAGCTGCCTTGATTATAACATTTGAGTTGGAGTTTATAAGACCCATCCACTACTTTTCTTCTCTCTTCTGATCTTCTGTTATCACCACTTTTTTTCTTTTCTACTCTCCCTTCCCTTTTTCTGCATTCAAAAACTTCAATATGTTGACTTAGATTCTTATTTGAAAAAAATGTTTTAATTGATTTCAAAGAGAGGTAGAGGAAAAGAGAGATAGAAACAGCCTATCTAGTAATAAAAAGGGGATATGTTAATTGACCATCACTCCCTCACAAAGATGGTTGTGCCCACAGACAATAAGGAGGGAATATGCTAATGACTGCCACACCCTCAACTATGGTGGCACCCACAGGCAGTCCCTTCAGACCCCCAAGCTGCCCAGGGCCGCCCGAGGCTCAGGTAACCAGGGCCAGCTGAGGCTTATGCTGCTGGCAGTGGCAGCAGCAGAGGTGTGATGGTGGTGCTTTGCCCTGATCGCCTCCTGCCCCTGAGGGCTCCTGGACTGTGAGAGGTGGCAGGCCAGACTGAGGGACCCTCCCTCCAGTGCATGAAGTTTCATGTCTCGGGCCTCTAGTCAATGATGAGAGAGAACCTACACAGCCCCTACTGGGGATTGAACCTGCAACCCGGCATGTGCCCTGACCTGGAATTGAACTGTGACCTCCTGGTTCATAGGCCCACACTCAACCATTGAGCCTGGGTGGCTGGGCTGACTGAGATTCTTAAGAAAAGGCCGATGGTCTACAGCCAGATCTTCCCACAGCTTTTTCAATGAGGAGAGCTTGGTTTTTGGCTTAACTTGACCACAGTCTTTGTTAATAGTCTACAATTAAAGAGAACTTGGCTTTCTGTTGTCAGAGCCCCTCTGGAAACACCAAAAATAGTGTCTCAGCTGGTACTCAGACTAATTCAACAGGTCCGAGTTTTTTTTTTTCTTCTTCTTTTTTTCCCTGTCTCCTGTTAGTAGGGGGAAAAGTGATGAGAATAAGAATGGAAGCTTTGTAGAACTGAAGCATCCACCCCGTTTAACCTCAAAAGTTTTAGTTAAGCACAATTCATCTTTTATGTAATAAAATGCCATTAAAAAAAAAGATACACAGAAAAAGTAAAGGCTCTAAAACTGTCAGATTATCTGTAAAATAGTAAAATACTTTAGAAACACATAGGAGGAAAATGTGACAAAAGGGTTAACCTAGGAGGTGGGTAGATGGCATTTGCTAGACTATTTTCTCTCCTTTTCTGTGTGACTGAAAATGTTTCACACACACTCCAAAATTTCATATATGTAACAAAAAGGAATAAAAAGATTAACCTCATCTTTATAAATAAAGAACCAGAGTGTATTAAACGAATTCGGCATTCTGTCTCCCACGCTAAGCTTGCTGGCTTTTCCACATAGTATAATAGATAAAAACCCTTTACTATGTTACCGGCTCCAAGAAAAAACGATCACTCTCAAAATGTGCGTGTTTCATTTCACAGAGGCCTTGACTTGTTCCTACCCTGCTCTCCCCAACGCCTGCTTTTGGGGAGATAAAGAACAAAGGAGAGAAAAAGATGGGAGGCATGGCATCGAGACACAACTTCATGGGGATTTCACTCGCTTAGGAGAAGTAAATAAAATTAACTGATCTCAACAGACAGACAGCCAGACAGCCAGACAAATGACAGCCAGTTCTGGATCCAAAAAACACTACTGATGACTTTTTAAGAAATAAACATGCAGCCGAAACCTGTTTGGCTCAGTGGATGGAGCGTCCGCCTGCAGACTGAAAGGTCCTGGGTTCGTTTCCGGTCAAGGGCATGTACCTTGGTTGCAGGCACATCCCCTGTAGGGGGTGTGCAGGAGGCAGCTGATGGATGTTTCTAACTCTATCTCTCTCCATTACTCTCTGTAAAAAATCAATAAAATATATATTTTAAAAAATAAGAAACATGCGTAGCCAAAACTTGAGAGAAACGGGTGTCATGGGCAGGGAGGACTTACCTACTCTTAGGGTCTATACGCATTTTTTCCACTCATACATTATCTTAATGTTTCCCAACGGGGGTGGGGGGGGTTGTACACGGTCCTCTACCCAGTGCTTCTCAGATGCTAACGTGAATCTGAATCAACAGAGGATCTCGCTACAACGCAGACGCTGATCCAGTGGCTCTGAGGTGAGGCTGGGGACCGCAGTGCTGCTGATCCGAGGACCACACTAAAGAACATGGCGGAAGTCCAATGCCATTGAATAGCTGCATCCTTTGCTGCCCCTGACAATAAATAATGGCATTTGAGGTGACTTCTCATCCTACATTTTCTTATCAAATAAATCTGAATATTCCGGGCCACGAGCTCTCAGTGGGCATAATATTGCTCCCAAAGAGGAAGAAATGATGTGAGGAGGGTGACAAAAGCTTAACCAGATACACAGTATATCAGTGGTACTGAAATGTCATGGGGGCTTTTAAGAAAATGTCTAGCCAAAACCGGTTTGGCTCAGTGGTAGAGCATCGGTCTGTGGACTGAAGGGTCCCGGGTTCGATTCTGGTCAAGGGCATGTACATTGGTTGCGGGCACATCCCCAGTGGGGGGTGTGCAGGAGGCAGCTGGTCAATGTTTCTCTCTAATTGGCATTTTTAGCTCTCTGTCCCTCTCCCTTCCTCTCTGTAAAAAATCAATAAAATATTTTTTAAAAAATTAAAAAAAAAAGAAAATGTCTAAAAAACGCTACTTGGATTTTGGCAAGTGGTTTTTCTGCATCTGTTGAGATTATCATGTGCTTTCTTTGTTCTTTATTATATTATTTATAGGTTGTTACATTGATTGATTTTTCATATTAAACCACCCTTGCATTCCTAGGATAAATACCATTCAGTCATAATATACAATCTTTCTGTATGGTAGTGGATTCAGTTTGCAAGTGTTTTGTTGATTTTCTCTCCTCTCTCTTCTTGTCTTTGTCTGATTTTGGTATCGGGGCATTTTTGGCCTCATAAGAGATGGGAATTATTCCAGTCCCACTTACCTTTTATAAGAGTTTGTAGTCCAGCCGGTGTGGCTCAGTGGTTGAGTAGAGACCTAGGAGCCAGGAGGTCACAGTTTGATTCGTGGTCAGGGCACATGCCCAGGTTGTGGGCTCATCCCCAGTGTGGGGCATGCAGGAGACAGGCAATCAATGATTCTTGCTCATCACTGATGTTTCTATCTCTCACTCCCTCTCCTCTCTCTGAAATCAACAAAAAATATATTTTTAAAAAGAGGTTTATAAAGTATAGCAGTTTATTGAGTAAAAGGAGTTTATAGAGTATTCACTCTCTTTCAAATGTTAGACTTCACCAGGAAAGTAACCCGAACCTGGTATTTTATTTGTGGAAAGTTTAAAAAAAAAAAAAAAATATATATATATATATATATATATATATATATATATATATATATTTTTTATTGATTTTTTACAGAGAGGAAGAGAAAGGGATAGAGAGAAACATCGATGAGAGAGAATCATCGATCAGCTGCCTCTTGCACACCCCCTTACTGGGGATGTGCCCGCAACCAAGGTACATGCCCTTTCAGTCCGCAGGCCGACGCTCTATCCACTGAGCCAAACCGGTCCTGGCAGTGTGGGAAGTTTTTAAGTGGCTAATTTGACCTCCTTAATTGTTATAGGCTTTTTCAGATTTTCTACTTCTTCTTGAGTCAGTTTTGGTAGTCTGGGTCTTTCTAGGGATTTCCCATTTCATCTAAGTTGCCTGATTTGTTGGTATACAGTTGTCCATTGTTTTCCTTATAGTCACTTTTATTTCTGCAAGTTTGGTAAAGTGTGTTTTTTTTCCCCATTTCTGATTTTAGTGACTTATGTTTTTTTTTTTCTCTCTCTCTCTCTTTTTATGGGATTGGGGCAGTCAGTCACCCTAAAGATTTGTCAATTTTGTTTATCTTTTCAAAGAAACAGCTTTTGGTTTTATGATTTTCTCTAATTTATTGATTTCTGCTCTAGTCATTATTATTTCCTTTCTTTTTAAAAAAATAAATATTTTTATTTATTTCAGGGAGAAAGGGAAAGAGGGGGAGATAGAAACACCAATGATGAGAGAGAATCACTGATCAGCTGCCTCCTGCACACCTCCCACTGGGGATAAAGTCAGCAACCCGGGCACGTGCCCTTGACCAGAATCACAACTGGGACCCTTCAGTCCGCATGCAAAACCAGCTAGGGTGTATTATTTTCTTTCTTATGGTAACTTTGGAATTATTTTGTTCTCCTTATTCTAGTTCCTTAGTGTATGAAGTCAGCTATTGGTTTGATACATTTTTTTAATGTAGGCATTTAGAACTATACATTTAGGAAGAAATGGGGGTTAACCTTGGCCTGAAGGAGATGTAATAATCCAACAGAAACCCACCAGTAGCACTGCCTTATCATTTTACTTGGATGCCTTTATTTCACCTCTGATTTTATGGCCAGGCGACATTTGGTGTGAACAAATTAAACTCACAAACTTTTTAAAAATAGTGAGCATTCTTCTAAGAGTTCAATACTTTCTAATTTTGAAGGATGACTTACTTCGATGACCATTGGGAGACATCCTCAAACCTGTCATGTCTAGTAATCCTGTAGGCTGGGAAGTTGTCGCTGGCATTTGCCGGCACAGCAGAAATGGAATAAACTGTTGCCAAACCATTTGCTTGTTTGGATGCCAAGCTTTCCTTCCCCACATCACATGCAGCGCCCTGCTGCCAACACTTATCAAAACGCTCCCACAGTTGTCCCAGAGAGCGCTGTCCAGGGAGTCTTAGTGCTTTGTCCTTATTGTCCATACATTTCTCAGTCTGGCCACTTCTATGTGGAGACGTATTTGAATGACCTGACTCCTGTCAGGTTGGAACAGTTAAATATTAAATAATCGACCGAAAAATAAGAATATCTGAGATATAGCATATCTAGCTAGAGCTATAGGGCGCAGCAAGAATGGAAAACAGGACCTTTTCACTTTATTCTCTACATATTCCTAATGTCTGAATCTTTTTATTTTTATTTTATTTTAAAAAAATATATTTTATTGATATTTTACAGAGAGAAAGGGAGAGAGACAGAGAGCCAGAAACGTCAATGAGAGAGAAACATTGACCAGCTGCCGCTTGCACACCCCCCACCGGCGATGTGCCCGCAACCAATGTACATGCCCTTGACCGGAATCGAACCCGGGACCTTTTAGTCCGCAGACCAATGCTCTACCACTGAGCCAAACTGGTTTTGGCTGTCTGAATCTTTTTAAAAGATATTTTTTGTTGGTTTCAGAGAGGAAGGGAGAAGGAGAGAAATATCAATGATGAAAGGGAATCATGGACAGGCTTCCTCCTGCATGCCCTTTATTGGGGACTGAGCCTGCCCCCCAGGTATATGCCCTGGGTCAGAATCGAACTTGGGACCCTTCAGTCCACAGGCTGAGGCTCTATCCACTGAGCCAGAGTGGCTAGGGCCTAATGTCTGAATTTTTATAAAGAGATTATGTCACTTGTATAACGTAAAAACAACAAAAAAATGGAAACACAGTTAAGAGAGAAGGAATCTAAAGGAGCGAACAGAGAAGAGCCTCTTTAGACCACCTCATTCTAATCGAAGATATGCAACTGTGTAGTACAAGCCTTTATCATAGAACTTAGAGATAAAATCCATCCCTTTGAACCAAAAAAGTGATAAGATTTTATGAAGCTAAAATTACTGGCTTTGAATTTGCCTGTTCTGCAACGACTCCAACAGGTAAATGCCAGGCCTGGTTTAAAAAGCTTTTGCATATAAAACAAGAAAGGTGTTTGTTGGAAATAAAGAAAGATGGTAGATTAGAGGTTATGACCTTGGACCTCAGTCACAAATTCAAAGATGGATAGAAAAAGTGTAGCTTTTGGCTACTGTGGTTCAACTTGTCCAAATGTTACCCTTGAGAGGAGGATGAGACCTCTGTTCTTATCGTGAAAGAAAGATTTCAGTCGAGAGAACAAGTGTAGAAAAGCAAGCAAGAAGTTGACTGCAGCAAAAGCACACTGAGGACACTGGAACAAGGAAGGGCACAGGAGAAGCAGCAGCAGAGCCTCAGCTCACTAAGAAGCCAGAGAAAAGGGGGCCTTGGGATCGGGTTCAGGGGGTGAGCCCAGGATGAGCTGCCGCTGCTCATAGCTCCCCTGGTTGCAAGTCTCCTTGGAGTTTAGGAGGCACGTGCCTGTTGGGGAGGCAATGGCATGGATGTGCTCCCTGGAGAGAGAGCATGCTGGACTTTCGTTTTCAGGGGCTTTAAAGGCTGAGCGTGTAGGGTAGGTCTTCTGGGAGGATCAATAGAGTATTCATCAACCTTTGCTGGTGAACCAAAAGAGATTTATTCTCTTAACCTGTCCTTGGCTGTGGTTGGCAAATGGCACGGATTGGATTTCTGTTATCTGTCTCCCTGAGTAGGGTGATTTAAGCTATTTACCCTCTGGTTGGAGAGAAGTGCAAACAAACCATTCACTCTTCAGTGTCCTTGGTTTAGGAAAGCTAGGATTTACTTGGTGACTGCCAACTGCTGTGTAACTATCTGTCTTAGTTTCCCTATTCTGCTTGTCCTGGAATTTTCCTAGCTTACTCTCCTATAACACAAGGTCATGGGGTTAAGAAGGAGAGATGTGCCCAGCTGGTGTGGGTGACTGATTGAGTGTCCATCTAGGGACTAGGAGGTCACAGTGTGATATCTGGTCAGGGCACATGCTGGGGTTGCAGGCTCATCCCCAGTAGGAGGTGTGCAGAAGGCAGCCTTCTCTCTCATCATGGATGTTTCTATCTCTCTCTCTCTCTACCTTCCTCTCTCTGAAATCAATAAAAATATATTAGAAGAAGGAAGAGGAGGAGGAGGAGGAGGAGGAGGAGGAGGAGGAGGAGGAGGAGGAGGAAACGTGGGAACTTACCTAGGCTTGATTCCCTCCCATACTGCACTTTATGAGTTAGTCAGTGGGTGTCCGTGGCTTTGGGTGATCAGCACTCAGCTTGCATGGTTTTCAGGGAAATTCAAGGATGGAGAGGAGTGAGGACAGGCAAGTGTCCTAACCAGGGGACAAGGAACAAGACAAGAAAACTCAGGACTTTAAAGCAGGGGGGAAATGTTACGTATAATTAAGAAAGAAGGATTCTGGAGGAGAGTATTTTGTTGCACCCAAAGAGCATTACCTTAGCCAATCCTCCTCCCACTGCCAAGAGCCATGAACCCCCATCCTAAAAGCCCTAAGTGAGCTTGTAGGTGGTCTAACAGGCTTTCTCATGGTGAAACAGGATGGGGGTGGGGGTGGGGGTGAAGGAAAAGTCGAAGAATATCTCTGTCTCTTTTCATCAAAGAACATCCATGTTAACACGTGTTTGGGGGATTAGTACGTCTTTGAAACCCTAAGCAAATGGGAGCAGAATTCTTGCAGTGCTCACAAAACTATGACATGACGAATTTGGTGTGACTGCTGCTGCGTGGGACGATTCGGAGCATTTTAGAGAGCAGATGCCAATTTTAGAGGAGTCCTGGCATTTTCTGCATACCCCGGTGTTTCCAATGATCTCAGATGCTACACTAGCATTCTGTGTGACCTTGAGCCAAACACTAGCCTTTCTGTAACTCATCTTCTCTATGTGGTAGACGAGGGGGTGGAACAAATGTGCCTTACTACCCATAATCCTTTCAACTTGTGGCTTAATTTATGATTTTTCCCCAGACTTACTGAATTACTCATACCGCACTAAACACTATTTGTCATTGAGGGTAAGAGATGCAAAAGCTGACTTTCTTAACACAGTTTCCACACACTTTATATTTTTGTAAAATGAAACAGAAAATATCACCCACGAGAAAGTCTATACCTTGGTGATCTGGGTCCTTGGTTCTCTTTCCAGTTGGAAAGATCTCCTTGGGGTGTAAGGAGGGAAGAGGTGGTTTAAGGAGTGGTAGCAGGGACTATGTGTGCATCTTTGTATCTGACTGCATCTCATTTCTCCGGAAACTGAACACACACACACACACACACACACACACACACACACACACGCCATGCCACCTCAGCCCACCGAGGAGCTGGTAAGGAATGATGTTAAAGTAAAGGTACCATCAAGCCCCAGGGTGTGCCATATGAATGGAAAGAAAAGCCATGGGTTGCACCTGCTTCGTTCTCTCGTTTCTCAGGAGTAGCAAGTCCACCCTCACCTGTCAGGGCAGGTGGAAGCGTCGTGTGTGTGTGTGTGTGTGTGTGTGTGTGTGTGTGTGTGTGTGATTATGCAGGGAATGTAAACACGCAGCAAATGCTTCTTCCATCATTTGATTTCGGAAATACAGCTTATTTGTGCTTCACCGACCTTCACTTATAGGGATCGTGACTGACCAAAGGCCCCAGTTGCTGAACTGAAATCCATCACGTTTGCTCAGACTCCGCCCGACCCAGCTCCCAGCTGAAGACTGAGTGTGGTGGGATGGTGAGGCACCCCTGCTCCTGGGACACTGGGGCCCTCTGAGGGTGGACTTTGGCTCAAGAACCTCCCCTGCCCTCTTCCCTCCCCACCCCCCCACCAAGGAATCTTCTTTAGGTTGCACAGAATGCCTCCCCTCTACCTTCCTTCCTTCTCCATTTCACGTGCGTGCGGTCAATCCTACTTGGCTCCTTCCTGTGTCTCTCACAGGTATTTCCCCTAATAAAGTCCTTACCCATTTAACTCTGTGTCTATATTTGAGTTAGCAGAGAGAGGCATCAAGAGCTCTCAAGTATACACAAGACATTAATAATGGTGCCATCCTATGGGAGGTTTTGGTAAGAACTTGTGAATGGGGAAAGAGCTGGGGGAGAGATTTCTGACTTATAACGTAGTTTTTGTTTTCCAAGCAAGTACATGTGCACTAATTTAAAAAATGTAAAATCAAATATTTGGATAAAAACACTTGTATTTCTCACTTTAAAAGTGAAGATAATCACACTTTCCCTGCGCAGTTGTGAAATAAATTCCGGGACATGGAGTCAGGTCTATCTAGGTATGGCTCTTTTTAAAATTTCAGTCTTATAAGTGATATGCAACACTGCTTAGGTGTAAGGTACATTCTGCAAAATCAATACGTTTAGTTAACATCCATCACTTTATAAAATAATAAAAAATTTTCTTCCTTGTAATGAGAACTTTCAGGACTTACCCTTCGCAGCTCTCAAATATACAACACAGCACTGTTAATGACAGTCGCCATGTTATACATTACATCCCTAGTACTTTTCTCTCATAACTGGAGTTTGTGCCTTTTAACCATTTTAGCCCAGTTCCCGGTTTTAGTATAGCACATGTTCCTTAGCTCGGTGCTTCCCCCTGGTGGCTGTATATTCCCATTGCAAGTCAAAGAGCAGAGGGGGGAAAGGCCAAGGGCTGCATTTGTCAATTTGCACGCCTCGAGCAAAGTCTCGGCGTTGAACAAGCTTGAGTAAAAGCATTTATATATATATTTATTTATTTATTGACTTATAGAGGAAGGCAGAGAGAGATTAAAAAAATCAATGATGAGAGAGAATCATTGACTGGTTGCCCCCTGCACAACCCCTACTGGGGATCAAGCCCACAAACCTGGTAATGTATGTGCCTTTGACTGGAATCAAACCCGGGACCTCTCAGCTCCCAGGCAGATGCTCTACCTAATGAGCCAAACCAGCTGGAGCTGAGTAAGAGCATTTCCACACTTTACCTGTGGGATGCTGACTTCAATAGCAGTAACGCTCTGGAATGACAAAGGAATTAAGACAGTTGCTCTGCAACTTTTTGCAAGGGCATTCGTTCGTTCATTCATTCATTCACTCAAATATCTATTTTTTCAAAAAAATATTTTCATTCATTTCGGAGAGGAAGGGGGAGAGAGATAGAAACACCAAAGATGAAGGAATCATTGATTGGCTGCCTCCTGTACCCCTCCCACTTGATGGAACCTGCAACCCAGGCATGAGCCCTTACCCGGAATGGAACCGGGCACCCTTCAGTTCGCAGGCTGACGCCCTATCCACTGAGCCAAACTAACTGTTTTCCCGAAAATAAGACCTACTTCGTGGAAACACAATACATCCCCTGAAAATAAGACCTAGCACACCTTTGGGAGCAAAAATTAATATGAGACACTGTCTTATTTTCGGGGAAACAAGGTAGCTAGGGCCACTCAATAATCTATTAAGTGAACAACAGACATGCTGGCTAAATCCATGGGAGTACCCGGGCGCAGACCCGGTGCAGGCGACCTAAGCACCCATCCTTGCACAACCGCGAGCTAAGCCACGAACTAGAAGATGTCATCAGCGTGGCCCGCCGGGCTGACCACGAAAGCAAGAGTAAACGGAAGCTGTCTTTCGCCAATGTCTCTCCCCAGAAGTATACTGTTTGTGGGAAGTGAACACTTCGCTCGTGGGCCGGGCTCGAACCCGCAGACGGGGGAGGGTGAGGACGCGCGTGGCGCGCAGCCCGAGCGCGGGTCCGGAACGGAACTGGGTCCGGAACGGAACTGTCCCCGGAACCCCAGTGCGCGCTCCGCGTTTCCGGGGGGGAAGGCGGACCCAGGAGGGACCAAGGCGCGGCGGCACCGGCGGTGGTCGGGGCGGAAGCGATGGCCGTGGGGTTCTGCGGGTCGCGGCTCTTGCGGGCCGTGCCCGGGGGCGGCGCGGGCTGGAGTGAGTTGCAGCGGTCGTGCGGACGGGCGGACGGGCAGCGAAGCTTAGAGGGTGGGGGCCGCCCAGGCTGGGCCGGGGGCGGGTCCCGAGGTCCCGCTCTAAGTCCCGGCTGCGGCGGCCGGGGCCCCTCCGGGCCGGAGGGTGCAGATCCCGGGGCGTCCGGGGTCGCGGAGGCCGGAGGCGGGTGGCCGTAGGAACTCGGGGGGTCTCTGGAAAGGAGCCCGCGTCCCGGGGCACCGGGCCCTGGGTCCCCATTGCAATGCTCGCCTCGCCTGGCCGGGTCCTGCCATTGGGAGTTTTGGAGACAAGCTCAGCGGTTCCCGCCCAGATGTGGGTGCCTTTGTCCCCAAGACCTTGTCAGAGCGACGGCGTGGCTCTCCTTCCCCCGACGGCGCTCGTTGGGGCTCCCCTCCCGGTCCCTCTGGCCCCCGTGTAGGTCACTGACGGGATCGGGGCCGGGGACCTCGCGGGGCCTGCAGGTCCGGCGGCGAAAGCGCCCGGTGGAAGGAGGCCCAGGCAGGGTCAGGGCCGGGCCCGGGGGGCGTCCTCGTGACTTAATTTGGTTTCATTTGGTCCCGCACGCATTTGGGCCAACGATCTGCTATGTGTCCCGTCCACGGTCACTTCCTTGTTGCGGGGAGATTGGTGGTGGTGGTGGTGGTGGGGGGAGCACCGCGGGCCGTTCCTCCTCCCGCGCCTTCATCTCCCGAAACCTCTGGCAGGATGGATAGCGGCCTCCGCGGCGTCTCAGCCGTCACCCCCCGCGCTGATCGAGATGCAGAACGACGCCTTTAACCGGGAGAAAGAGAGGCAGGCGTCGCTCACCCCGCGGGTGGAGAAGATCGAGGTTAAGCTCGTTGGGAAAACGGACGCCGGCACCACGTTTGTGATGAACAAAAACGTCTCCACGCCTTACAGCTGTGCCATGCGTAAGTCCTAACGAGGAGGAGAGGGGCCTGCGGCCGCTCTCTGAAGGTGCCGGGAGGGGCTCCTCCGTCTGGCAGCTTGCTGTCCGCTCCCTGGGGTTCCCCAGCTCCTGGGGTACTGGGGGGCTCCGGCTCCTGGGGATACTGGGGGGCTCCGGCTCCTGGGGTACTGTGGGCTCCAGCTCCTGGGGTACTGTGGGGCTCCAGCTCCTGGGGTACTGGGGGACTCCAGCTCCTGGGGATACTGGGGGGCTCCGGCTCCTGGGGTACTGTGGGCTCCAGCTCCTGGGATACTGTGGGGTTCCAGCTCCTGGGGGTACTGGGATGCTCCAGCTCCTGGGATACTGTGGGGTTCCAGCTCCTGGGGGTACTGGGATGCTCCAGCTCCTGGGATACTATGGGGCTCCAGCTCCTGGGGGTACTGGGGGGCTCCAGCTCCTGGGGTACTGTGGGGTTCCAGCTCCTGGGGGTACTGGGGGGCTCCAGCTCCTGGGGATTCTGTGGGGCTCCAGCTCCTGGGGCACTGTGGGCTCCAAAGGTTGGTCCCGTCATGCACAGCTGGTGCTGTTTGTATGCATCTGGCTACATCTAGGGTAGAAGAGGGCGGACTTGAAAACATTGTTCCTATTAGTTGTCCCTTTTATTTTTATTTATGTATTTACATTTTATTGGTTTCAGAGAGGAAGGGTGGGTGGGACAGAGATAGGAACATCAATGATGAGAGAGATTCATTGATCGGCTGCCTCCTGCACGCCCCACACTGGGGATCAAGCCCAACACCGGCGCATGTGCCCTGACTGAGAATTGAACCATCACCTCCTGGTTCAGAGGTGGACGCTCCACCACGGAGCCACCCTGGTCGGACTAGCTCAGGGGTGGGCAAACTTTGACTTCAGGGCCATATGGGTTCTTAAACTGGACCGGAGGACTGGAACAAAAGCAGGCTGACCATGCTGGCACTCTCATCTTGGGCTGCTGGTGAGGGAGCGGAGGGGAGAGCAAGAGAACCCTCCGCTCTTCCGGCTCCGCGGGCCGGAGAGAACAGCCAAACGGGCCGGATCCGGCCCGCGGGCCGTAGTTTGCCCACGGCTGGGCTAGCTTGTCCCTTCTAGGCGGTGCTCGGTCACCGTGAGGGTCTCAGTAAAGCTTTTGGGGTAAGGGGTCTACCCTGGCTGCAGTGACCAGCTGGTTTGGCTCCTTTTCCTGCCTTTCTAGTCCTCAGAGGCTAGCTGTAATGACCTCCTGACCATTGCCTCTGTGTGCTGGGTCTGTGTGTACATTTGCATGTAAGTGGTAAATGTGAGCGTGGAAATACACATGTGGTGGATGTGATTGGGGTAAGCATGTGTGTTGTGTGTGATGTGGTGTGGCAGCGAAGGGAACGGGACCGCTATATTTTTGTTTTTGATCAGAATGCTTGTATAGCCGAAACCGGTTTGGCTCAGTGGTAGAGCATCGGTCTGCGGACTGAAAGGTCCAGGGTTCGATTCCTGTCAAGGGCATGTACCTTGGATGCAGGCACATCCCCGATAGGGGGTGTGCAAGAGGCAGCTGGTTAATGTTTCTCTCTCATCGACGTTTCTAGCTTTCTATCTCTCTCCCTTTCTCTGTAAAATATCAATAAAATATATAAAAAAAGAATGCTTGTATAATAGCTTCAGTAGAACTGTTAGTATTTAAATGTAAGCCCCACCCCAAATAGCTACACATCCACGTGCTCACTTAAGTGGACGACTAGCTGCGTTGTTCAAACTTTTGGAAAAATTCGATAATGACTCCATTTAAGTGACCTTAATTACCGGCCCATAAAGTGTACACTCTCAGTGTTTGTTTACTCTGGCATTTGAATTAGTGTTTATGATAATTGTTTATTTTTTGTTTTGTTTTTTGAGCATTTATTAACCCTCTGCTGTGTGATAGGTGTTGGGATTACAGAGGAGGATATGAGAAGCTCGGCCTTAAGGAGCTTTATCCACAGCGAGTAGAGACGAATGAAGCTTCCGAACCACACTCGGCACGACCCCTGCCCTGAGGCATGCTTGTCACTCATGCCTTCTGTCCGCCAGGGAAGTTATGCTGAGAACCTTGTACATTTCAGGCCCGGTGCGAGGCTCTGGACATGCTGATGGGTCAGCAAGAATAGACATGATCATGCCGAGACCGGTTTGGCTCAGTGGATAGACCGTCGGTCTGCGGACTGAAAGGTCCCGGGTTCGATTCTGGTGAAGGGCATGTACCTTGGTTGCGGGCATATCCCCAGTAGGGGGTATGCAAGAGGCAGCTGATTGGTGATTCTCTCTCATCGATGTTTCTAACTATCTCTCTCCCTTCCTCTCAGTAAAAAAAATCAATAAAAATATTAAAAAAAAAGAATAGACATGACCCCTGCCTTTATGGCATTGATACAGTGGATGAGAACTTACACCCTGTAGTGTGACCACTTTTTTGAGTAGCTGTGTACTCGAAAACCATCTAATTAGGGAAGTAAGAGAGAGTTTGGGAGCAAGACCCCAAACACACCTAGAACAGATTTACTGTGAAAGTATAGTTATACATTTTTCCTTCAAGTTGTGTGTGCATATAGCCGAATGTATCCCTGCTGCTGCTCTGAATATTTCAGTGTAGCTCTTGGAAAATTGCTTTATTAATTAATGATTGGCAAGTCAATTCCAAACTTGACTCAGCCTTTATGAGTTTTGTACATGGTTTGGATACTTTTGTTAATAAGCAACAATAGATTGAGTGGGTTGGGTAGTATTTTTTTTTTTTTATTGGTTACAGATGTTATATGTAATGCTTTTATGTCCCCCCAAAAAGAGACAACTTGCGGAATCTTGCCTTTTATTGTTTTGTTTCATAATGTAGCACTTAACCATGTAGTTTCTCACCTTGAATTTTGTTAGATTTTAACCTTCAGTCCGTTTTAAATTTCTAGATTTAAGTGAGTGGTACTGCAGGAAGTCCATCCTGGCTCTCGTGGACGGGCAGCCGTGGGACATGTATAAGCCTTTGACCAAGCCCTGTGAAATTCAGTTTCTTACTTTCAAAGATCGTGATCCGGGAGAAGTGAATAAGGTATTTCTGTTTCCGCATTCTCTCCCCCGCCCTCACACCCAGTGTTTTCCTTGTGAAATCCAGTTTCTTACTTTCAAAGATCGTGATCCGGGAGAAGTGAATAAGGTATTTCTGTTTCCGCATTCTCTCCCCCGCCCTCACACCCAGTGTTTTCCTTCTCCTTTTTAGCAAAATTTATTTTCTGTGGAATACGAAATGTGCAAATATAGTCAAGGTCAAATGTCCTGTACTAGATTGTGTTTGACTTGTTAGATTAGGCATTTTCTTTCTTTTTTAAAAAAAAATTTCTTTATTGATTAAGGTATCACATATTGGTCCTCATCCCCTCATTCCTGTCCCCCACCCCTTCCCACACCTGCCCCCACCCCTTGTTGTCCCTGACCACTGGTTAGGCTCATATGCATGCACACAAGTCCTTTGGTTGATCTCTCTCCTTTATCCCCACCCTCCTCTATAGGCATTTTCATAGTTTAGATAATACCAGTAGCATCCATTTCTCTGTTTTGATTTGAGGAAATGATATGGCATGCCTTTTACATTTATGTCTTTGTTCAATTGACACTTATTGATCACTCTCTATACAGTGAGTGATTTCATTCCCATGCTACTGTTGGAATACAATCATTGACCATCTTCTCTGGATTGTTTCAAACACTTTTTAACTCTCTCCCTCTGACCCCTCCATCCCCCCCTCTTTTTTTTTTTTTTTTTTTTTTTTTTTATACTAAAGCCTTCTTAATAGTCCTGTAAGAGTTTTATTAAGTGACATGACTAAGGTTCATGTCACCCCTAAAGAACTTGCCCACATAACTGTTCACATGACTTTCCAGGAACTGACCTGTGTGACCTGACCTCAGCCTAACTTCGAACCTCACCTCCCACTGCGTCTTTCCACTTCCCTTTGTTCCGGCCACATTAGAGGACTTGGTCATAATTTATCCTGTGCTATCCTACTTGCCTTTGTTGAAGCTCTTCCTTCAACTCTGAGTATTTTCTTTCCTCCCGATTAAAATCCTGTTACTCTTTTAAAATGCCACCTACTTTGTAGAACCTCCTTAGCTTCTTCTTGTCAGAATTAATCTCTTTCCTCTAGAACCTCACAACACGTGGCTAATGTCTCTAGATGTGACATTTTAATTTAAGTTCTAGCTACAATATTATATTTAACTTGGCTCTGTGAAGATAGGGATCATGTCCATATGGGACTCTGTCCTTAACTGGCAAATAGTAGGCATTTAATTATTTATTGAAATGAAATACATAAATAAGAAAATGACAGACAATATGTTTTCTATAACAATTATGTTATAGACAGTAATTGCCAATATTGAATATATATTATGGATTAGGTACTGTCTTAGATGATTTATAGGTATTAACTCACTTAATCCTCATAAAAATCCTGTAAAATAGGTGCTATTAACCCTATTCTCCAGACAAATAAACTGAGACAAAGAGAGGTTCACTAGCTTGACCAAAGTTGCCAGTCTAGGAAGTGGTGAGCCTGGATTTGAACCGAGGCATTCTATCTCTGGAGTTCAACAGACATTACGAACATTTGTGTAGCATAGATGAAGAAGTACATTTTGCTACTTAATTTTAGTGTATGCAATGTGGTTCCGTAGAATACATTCTGGAGCAGTCTGCCACACAGCCAGCTAAGCCCACTCTTGTCCTCGCATGTAGAAAAGGGCTGATAAAAGTCAGTGCTCAGCCATGGCAGTGCTTGTATGGGGCACAAGGTGGGCAGGTGGGCAGGATTCATGCTTCTCTACGACTCCGACAAGGTCATTGCATTGTCCTTATGAGGATGTCTGTGGATCAAAGAGTGCTGGGAAAAGGAGGTTGCTTTTCTTTTGTTAAAAATATATTTTATTGATATTTTACAGAGAGGAAGGGAGAGAGATAGAGAGCTAGAAACGTCGATGAGAGAGAAACATTGACCATTTGCCTCTTGCACACCCCCTAGCGGGGATGTGCCCACAACCAATGTGTATGCTCTTGACCGGAATCGAACCCGGGACCTTTCAGTCCACAGACCGACGCTCTGCCACTGAGCCAAACCGGTTTCGGCGGAGGTTGCTTTGCTATAAATATGTTTAATGTGAGTGATGTACATGATATTAGGTAAAGGATAGGAATCATAAATAATACTAGAAAACTGAGTTTTCCCTCCATATTTATATATGTTATAGACAGGTGTATATTAATATATTTATTTTACTTTAGCATATGTTTATTTATTAACAAGTTAACTTTATCCTGGGTGAAAAGTAAAGTTACTACCAGATAATGAAACTATTGGTTGAATAAACGTAGTGTCGGGCATCTTGCACAGAAACATTGCTAACAACGTGAGGTTGGTGTTTCATTCTTTTGTGGTTTTAGCTTGGCATAGGTAATGCAATGGACTCATGGTCATTATTGCTATGTGCTGAGGATGGACAGATACTTGAGAAGTGTTTCCTAAGTCAAAAGTCAACCTGAATGTTAATGTTGAAGAGACCTCAGGGAATCTTTGTGCGTTTATGTTTCTAGGCTTACTGGCGGTCCTGTGCCATGATGCTGGGCTGTGTGATAGAGAGGGCGTTCAAAGACGAATACTTGGTCAGTTTGGTCAGAGCCCCAGAAGTGCCTGGTAATGTACCCCTATAAATATGCTTTTCGTAATCTTTGAGTGTTTTGGTACCTAGCTTTGCTGTTGTACATAGTTCATTTACCGGGTGTACTGGTTCATAATGGTAGATTTTGTAATCAAAGAAAACATGATAATTTCAAGAGGAACATCAAAAGTGCTTTATTCAAAGTGATGTCCATCATTAGCTACACATTTCCCCCATCTTTCAGGTAATTTGTGGGTACCGTCCCAATAGAACTTTTCTTGTTTTGAGACAGACCATTCAGAGACCCAATTTTCCACTTCTTCGTATGTTTTGAACTGCTGCTCAGAAAGTGCGTGTGCCATCCGTTGGAACAAGGGGTAACCTGAAGGAGCAAGGTCTGGTGAATACAGCGGGTGGGCTAACACTTCCCAGGCAAGATCTTTTCACATGTCTTTAACTGGTTTTGAAGTGTGTGATGGTGCGTTATCATGAAGCAAAATTACTTCGCCATATCTTCTGGCTCATTCTGGTCATTTCATGATCAAAAAGTGGTTCAAATTGATTATTTGTTGTCGATAGTGATCAGTATTAATGGTTTACCTGGTTGTAGAAGCTCATAATACACCACACCTTCCTGGTCCCATCAAATGCAGAGCTTTGTCTTCTTTCCAAAGTGGTTTGGCCTTGCAGTCAATGGTGATTGTTGATCAGCCCATGATTCCGTGCGTGCATTTTGGATTCTCAAAATGAATCCACTTTAAAAAATATATATATATTTTATTGAGTTTTTACAGAGAGGAAGGAGAGAGGGATACAGAGCTAGAAACATTGATGAGAGAGAGACATCGATCAGCTGCCTCTTGCACACCCCCTACCGGGGATGTGCCCGCAACCAAGGTTTATGTCCTTAATTGGAATCGAACCTGGGACCTTTCAGTCCATAGGCTGACGCTCTGTCCACTGAGCCAAACCAGTTTCAGCATAAATCCACTTTTCATTGCCAGTCACAATTTGATGAAAAAAAGACTTTTGTGCCTTTGAAGCAACATTTTACTTATGACTTTTCTGTTTTCCATTTGTCTTTCGTTCAGTTGTGGCACCGATTTTCCTTCCTTTAAAATCTTTTCCATTGCTTGGAAATGATCGGAAATTGTTTGTTGAGCAGCATTTAATCTTCAAGTTGTTTTTGAGTTTGACACACATCTTCATCCGATAATGCTTGTAATTGTTGGTCTTCAACCTTTTTCGGCTGACCTGGACATTCTTTGTCTTTCACGTTGAAATCATCACTTTTAAAGCATTTAAACCAGCATTCACAAGTATCTTGAAATGGAGCATGTTCACCATAAGCTTCTCGAAGTATACAATAACTTTTTCTTCAAAATAAAGTAATGAATTAAATCTTCCCACAAATGCTCTTTTTTTTTGGCATGAAATTTGACATTTTTATTTTTTAAAAACATATTTTATTGATTTTTTTTACAGAGAGGATGGGAAAGGAATAGAGAGTTAGAAACATCGATGAGAGAGAAACATCTATCAGCTGCTTTCTGCACACCTCCCACTGGGGATGTGCCCGCAACCAAGGTACATGCCCTTGACCGGAATCGAACCTGGAATCCTTGAGTCCGCAGGCCAACGCTCCATCCACTGAGTCAAACCGGTTAGGGCAAATTTGACATTTTTAAGTGTAAAAATGTCTATAATGTTAAGACCTTCACCAAATTTGATGTAATGAAGTTTTGAAGCTTGGTGTCAATACAACAAAATAGCATACATATCAGATCACATGTATATCAACATATATGTAACTCCATCTATTGAAAAAAATCTGCATTATTAACCGGTACATCTAGTATAATTTTTATCTAGTATAAATTACCACCATACCTACATTCCATTTATTATTGGCAACAAAATCCATTCTATTTAATTATGGAAGCCAATAATTAATGTAATAGAATTAGCGGAGAATGTTTCTCTTGAATGTGAATTTCATGTAATTTAGTTGTCTCTGTGTTTATTTCTTACCACCTGAAGCATTTATTTCCAAGTCAAACGTGTGGAGGATGACGAAATGGGATTATAAATAGACTTCTGGAGAAAGCTACTGTACAACTTAGGTTGTACTATGTCACCAGAAATGGCCACAACTTTGGAGAGGGCCATCATTTTGGGGAGATGAAACAGTTTATATATAATATATTTTATTGATATTTTACAGAGAGGAAGGGAGAGAGATAGAGAGCTAGAAACGTCCATGAGAGAAAAACATCGACCAGCTGCCTCTTGCACGCCCCCTCCCGGGGATGTGCCCGAAACCAATGTACATGCCCTTGACTGGAATGGAATCCGGGACCTTTCAGTCCGCAGACCGACGCTCTACCACTGAGCCAAACCGGTTTCAGCATGAAACAGTTTATATTTTTTGTAATTCTGATAAAACTAGGATTTTGCAATGGTATGTGTACTAGGATCACATTTTTAAAATGTAGAAGTGTGTACAAACAAAAATATTTGAAAATCTCAATGATCTTAAGTAGAAAACTAGTTAATTTTCTGAATGGGGAAAGTTGGTAGAACTCTGGCAAGTACCTGGGGTACTGGTAACGTTTTAATAATTTGTAGAGTTGGGAGAGATTGCTAACCTTTCATTTTATGGTTAAAATATGCAGTTGTTGCAAATTGGTAACTTTATACCCTAACAGATTTGACTTTGCTTTTGTTTTGGTTGGATTTACAGTAATCGCTGGAGCTTTCTGCTATGACGTAGTTTTGGATAAGAGGCTTGATGAGTGGATGCCAACAAAAGTAAGTATCCCCTCTGGAGTATTAATTTTAGAGTCCGTGCTTTTCTTTGGTAGAATGATTCCTATGTTAGTGTTGTTGAATGGCACTGCAAATTGAGGGTATTTAAAAGAATGAATCTATTGTCTATCTATTTATCTAATGTTATTGCTATTTCAGTGTATTTAAGATAGAGACATATGGATGAAAGCACTCACAACAGCATGGTCAGTTGTGGAAGCTTTATGTTCTGCTTGACCTTTGCTTATAATGCTGTCTTTTTTTTTTTTTTTTTAAGATTATTGATTTTATTTATTTTTTTAAAAAAATATATATATTTTATTGATTTTTTACAGAGAGGAAAGGAGAGGGATAGAGAGTTAGAAACATCGATGAGAGAGAAACATCGACCAGCTGCCTCCTACACACCACCTACTGGGGATGTGCCCTTGACCGAAATCGAACCCGTCACCTTTCAGTCCATAGGCCGATGCTCTATCCACTGAGCCAAACTGGTTTCGGCAATGCTGTCTTTCTTGTATTGTTTCTTAAAATACTGGTTTCCAAGATGACCAGAACATAAAATCTAGAAGAGTAACTCCCTTGATTGATGTGGTGGTTGGGGGCCTAGAGCTTTACACTTGGATGCCCACAGCACAGTTTGCTATGTTTTACACAGGGCCAACGATGGCATTACATTTCCTAGTGAAACTTTATGAATCACATAAACAGTTTTTCCATATGAACTTAAAAAGCTTAATTTTACTCATAGTGTAAACAGACTTTTATATCTTGCTATTTACCAGCATTCCTACTTGTATCATTGTAGTAAATATGAGGTTATTTCATTTGAATGAAATTGTTATTAAAATTTCTTATAGGATTATCTTTAATAATTATTAATATAGGCTGATATCTTAATTAAAAATAAATTGCAGCTGAAACCAGTTTGGCTCAGTGGACAGAGCGTCGGCCTGCGGACTGAAAGGTCCCGGGTTCGATTCCGGTTAAAGGGCATGTACCTTGGTTGCGGGCACACCCCCAGTGCGGGGTGTGCAAGAGGCAGCTGGTCAATGCTTCTCTCTCATGGATGTTTCTGACTCTCTATCCCTCTCTCCTTCATCTCTGTAAAACATCAATAAAATATATTTAAAAAAATAAATTGCAAGTTTTATAGTTTGTGGAGTTGGAAGAAATTGCTAGCCCTATATTTCATGATCCAAATACTTAATTATTGCAAATTAATAACTTCCTTTCCTGACAAATTTGGTTTGCTTTTGTTTTAGTTGGATTTACAATATTAAACATATAATTTAGTTAACTTGCTTTATGTTGAAATACTTTTAAGGAAATTGTTATAAATGTTAATACTTTTCATTTTTAAGGAGAACCTACGTTCTTTCACAAAAGATGCTATTACTTTAATTTATAAAGACCTCCCATTTGAAACATTGGACGTTGATGCAAAAGTAGCATTAGAAATATTTCAACACAACAGGTACGTGTTGGCTTCCTTTAAAGCGAAATTAAACCTCCCAAAGTTATATGTAATGAAGAAAATTCAGTTCTTAAGAATTTTTATATTCTTGCCTTGGCCGATGTGGTTCAACAATTAGAGCATTGGCCTGTGCACTGCAGGGTCAATGGTTAGATTTCCAGTCAAGTCCCAGCTCTGGTTGGGGTGAAAATGGAAGGCAACCAAATGACATGTCTCTCTCACATTGATATTTCTCTCTTTCACTCTCTCTCCCTCTCTCTCATCCTTTCCCTCTCCCCCTCCCTGTCCCTCTTCCTCTTCCTTCCTCCCTTCCACTCTCCCTTTTAATAAATGAAAAAATATCCTCGGGTGAGGATTGAAAATAAAATTTTTTTTATAGTCTTAAAAGCTGAATATAAAAATTCAGGAAAAAAAGTCTAAATAAAAGCAAATTTTGTTGGAAAAAAAAAAGAGCTTATTTTAGTCATGAAAGCCTCCCTAATTGATACGCTGGCTTGGCATTTTTCAAAGTGATATGCCACAGGAGTATTCTTCCATAAGACATTAATATGCTGAGAAAAATACTGAATTCAGAGAATGGTAGCATAAAAAAATTTACTGTAAACCCTCCCAAAGTGGATATAGAAAACAATAATTTTCAAATGTATTAACCTGTGGAACTCTTTATTTTTTTCTAGCATATTCTGGAACCAATTTTATTTAGAAACCAGTACTAATACACTATTTTAACTGAATGACAGTAAAAATAGTACTATAGAACCAAACCACCATTGATTCTATAAGAAATTCCTTGGACTACCAGAATATATCAGATCACCCTGCCAAAATTCTAGGGTCATGCTACCCAATAGAAATAAAATGTGAGCTGCCCTGGTTGGTTTGGCTCAGTGGATAGAGCATCAGCCTGGGACTGAAGGGTCCCAGGTTCTATTCCAATCAAGGGCACATGCCCGGGTTGTGGTCTTGATTCCCAGTTGGGGGTGTGCAGGAGGCAACCAATCAATGATTCTCTATCATCATTGATGTTTCTATATCTCTCTCACTCTCTGAAATCAATAAAAAAATTTATATATATATTTAAATTTTATCTTTAAATTTTCTATAAGCTACATTAAAAAAAAGTTTACAAAAGGTGAAGTTGCCGAAACCGGTTTGGCTCAGTGGGTAGAGCGTCGCCTGCAGACTGAAAGGTCCCGGGTTCGATTCTGGTCAAGGGCATGTACCTTGGTTGCGGGCACATCCCCAGTAGGGGGTGCGCAAGAGGCAGCTGATCGATGTTTCTCTTTCATCGTTTCTAACTATCCCTCTCTTTTCCTCTCTGTAAAATCAATAAAAAGAAGGTGAAGTTAATCATAAATTTTATTTAAACTATATTTAAAATGCTATTTCCACATTAAAAATGGCAATGGTATTTTATATTCTCCTCATACTAAGTCTCCAGAATCTGGTATGTACTTTACACTGAGGCACATTTCCGTTAGTGTTCCATAGCTACCTTAGTGGACGGCACTCTAGGCTTTCATGCCACACACACTGGGATTTGCCTTTCCCGTACTCAGCTGCCAGAGTCCAGCAGAGGCGTGCAGGACTTTGGTCACTTAGCTGGATGTGTAAGGGAGGGAGAGAGGGAGGGAGGGAGGAAGGAGATGGTTTTGGGGTAAGTCTGAGGGAGTGGTTCATGTGCCAGTGATCGGGCTTGGCTTTTGCTCCCACAGGACAGCAGCATCTCTCCAGGTGGGTGGGAGGTATACGTGTGCAAGGGAATTGGCTCCCGGTAATGCTTGGGACTCCGGCAGAAGGAGTGTGGCAGTAAGTGGGCTGTAAACCATTCGAAACGTAAACCGTTCTTTCAGAAACTGGCTGAGGAGGGCGAGAAAGGCTTTCTTTAAACTCCTTTTTGTGTTTTTTTAAAAAAAATATTTTTATTGATTTTAGAGAGGAAGTGGGAGGAAGAGAGAGAGAAACGTAAATGATGAGAGAGAACCATTAATCACTGGGGCTCGAGGCTGCACCCTCGATCATGTGCCCTGACCAGGAATCAAATCCTTGATCTTGTTCAACCACTGAGCCACGCTGGCTGGTCTCCTTTTTCTATTTTACTAATTACAATGTTTTTCTTGCTGCTTCTCAGGTATAAAGTAGATCTCATAGAAGAGAAAGCATCTCAGAATCCTGAGAGAATAATTAAGCTGCACAGGTAAGTAAAAATAGAAAAATTGGCCCTATGCTAATTTTATAGTAAGGTTTAGCTTTATTACTATCTGAATATAGTATACAGCTAAAAAAGATGAGCTTGTGTCCTGTGTTGTTACTCTCATTACCTTATTTTATTGCTTTGTGTGTTTAGATATAGTGTAATTGGGAGTTTTAAATTATTTTCAGAAATAGTTGTGGTTTCTGTCCCTCATTTTATTATTTTTATTTCTGCATATCAAGGGTTGAAAACCATTGTTAAAAATGTAATTTTTAAGAGGCAATTTTGAAGTTGAGCAAAATATCCTTAATTATGGATTGCAAATGATAATCTGATATATATATATATATATGTAAGTTAAACTGGAATGTGCTTTCTGACTCAGGGATGAGAGAGCTAAGACAATGCATTATGCAAACTAATTTCAAAGTCAGTGACTGTTTACTCAACCTCACATTTTCTTGATTTGGACTTAACTTTTTCCTCTAGAAAACTCCTTTGTTTCTGGTCTAAATACTAGATTCTAAACTCTGCCGCAGTGAGTTGTAAACTTGTAAGCTGTTCATTTCAGACATTGGATCCACTTGATAGCATGATGCTCTTAGTGATCTTAAAAATCTCTAGTTATATCAATCTAAAAGAAGTTATATCTAATCTAGAAGAAGTTATATCTAATCTAGAAGAAGTTATATCAATCTAGAAGAAGTTATATCAATCTAGAAGAAGGTTCACTTAACTCTAAGTTTAGCTTCTTCACTTGAGATTTTTATGTCATGGCCATTGGAGACTGGATCGAGACATGTAGAATGCTCTTGGTTAGGGATGTAGCAGCAAAGAGAATGGATAGATCCCCCCTCCCCAATGTATTGTAAATCATTTGATTTTGAGGTTTTGTTTGTTTATTTTTAAAATCAAATCAGATTTGGTGACTTCATTGATGTGACTGAGGGCCCTCTTATTCCAAGAACAAGTATTTGTTCCCAGTTTGAGGTGTCAGCGGTTCATAATCTGCAGGCCACCGGGTCAAGTCTTGTACGAAGATTCCAGGGTCTCTCTTTACCTGTTCACTTAAGAGTAAGTAAAGTGAAAGTTTCAGGTCATCCAATTTGGGTATGGCCGTAATTCTGGTCTTGATTTTTTTTTTCCTTTCTCTATGTCTAAAGTTTTACATATGTCTCCTTTTCCCTATTTGACCCCCACCCTCCCGCCCCAGCCATTCCCACCCTGGGCAAGCCCCCACTATCCCAGTGTGTGTCCATTGGTTATGCTAATATGCATGCATACAAGTCTTTTGGTTGTTCTCTAACCCCGCCCCCTCCCCTACGATTTGTCTCTAGATCTATTTTTTTTATTAATATATTTTACTGATTTTTTTTACAGAGAGGAAGGGAGAGAGATAGAGAGTTAGAAATATCGATGAGAGAGAAACATCGATCAGCTGCCTCCTGCACACCTCTTACTGGGGATGTGCCCACAGCCCAGGTATATGCCCTTGACCGGAATCGAACCTGAGACCTTTCAGTCCACAGACCGACGCTCTATCCACTGAACCAAACCGGTTAGGGCTCTGGATTTATTCTTGATCATTAAATTATATTGATCATTATATCCCACATATGAGTTAGTCTTGATTTTTATACCAATAAGAAGGACATAACATTTTAATTTTCATTAAGTTGTATGATGATGATATTTTATGAACTTGAGTTTATGTTTTAAAAACATCATTAAAAATAGGATATAAACATAATTAAAAACAGGACGTAAACAGATAACTTGAAGGAGAAGCATTAGTTGGAAAAATGAAAAGAGAGATAGCATTTATAAACTTTCAAATTGGTGTAGGAGAGGTTGCATGAGGAATATAGGAGTGCACACTTGTAAGATTTGGAATGCCTTTTGGCCTTATTTTGGCATGCTCTTCCTAATTTTGATGGTCTAGTCATAACCCAAAGCCTATCATGTTGCATATTGCTCTCACTTTTGCTAATTCTTTTCTTATATTTTTTGGGTCTTTATAACATCATTCACTTAATAGAAATTTATGTTGCTATGAAGAAAGCTTCTAGATTTATTGAATGTTGAGTCCCATCTGCGGTTGCCTTGGCAAGGCCAGACCGAATGATTTCTGGGGCCTTACTGTGGCCCGAGGGCTGGATGTTCCCCACCCCTGTGTAAGGTCTCTGCACCAGCTGTTCATTCTGCCTGAGTCAGGCATGGTTTTCCCTTCAAACACACCGACACTGGTCTTTTCTCCAGAAGGATTGGCTTGTACATAGTTAGTAATCTTACCTTTTGTTATAAGTGTTAGCAGCTCCTTCACTCTGAAGTGGTCACTGGCCCACCCGTGTCCCTCAGTAACCTCTTCAACTGACTTAATAAAATTGATGTGGTCATTATGCACTTTGACAGTTTTTATTAATGAATTATGATTAATCCCCTGCTACATACAATTGTTAAGGATTAAGGAAATTAGCTCTACAATTTTACTATTGTCTTTTATTTTTACTTGTTCTTGAGGATGGTTTGCTAATCCTCTAGGTTTGCCATTTCAGTGTGATGATGTCAGAGTTGGTTCTTAATGAACCTCTCCTAGTGCTTGATTATGGTTTGAAAAACGACCTGTAGCATGTTGAAATTGGCTACTTAAGGAAAGAACCATAATCTGTGGGCAAAGGGGGCAGATTTTTCTTCCCATTATAAGGAATGCTCTCAGTGATGGTAGTGATTAAAAACAGCAGAGGGAGAATGGAGTATTTAGGGCTTAAGACTTTTTCTTTTTTTTTTTAAATATGTATTTTATTGATTTTTTTACAGAGAGGAAAAGAAAGGGATAGAGAGTTAGAAACATCAATGAGAGATAATCATCAATCAGCTGCCTCCTGCACACCCCCAAATGGGGATGTGCCCATAACCAAAGTATATGCCCTTGACAGGAATCGAACCTGGGACCTTTCAGTCCGAAGACTGATGCTCTATCCACTGAGCCAAACCGTTTCAGCTTAAGATTTTTAAAATTCATTAATAAAAACTGTCAAAGTGCATATTTATAAATATATAAATATAAAGATTTAGCCCCTTTTATTTTAACTTTACTGATTTATTTCTCATAGTAAACTTTTTCTTTTCAAGGCACATTATACGATATGGACTAAGCTATTGGAAAGGTCGCGGAAATTGGTAAGTGTTTTTAACAGCCAGTGAGTACTCTTCTATAAAGACATTCATTGAAATTAAGCAACAACACCAAAAAAAGAGAGAAAGGAAGAAAAAAAATTAATCAGTTGTCTCAGTAGCTAAAGCAGTTTTGTGGTTGTTTACCCAGCAGTATTTTGGTAAGAGAAAAATTGTAGTTTGTAATCCTCTTTTGAGTTTGTTTATTAATATTATGGAAACGATACTAGAAAACTTGAAGAGAAATAAGAATATTCTATATAGTAGTAATAGTTCTTAAAGGTTGTAAGGTGTTAATTGCGTCTTACAGTAATATTTTTGTATACCTAATGAACATCAAGGATTAAGATTTGTCAGATATGTTTTAAAATTGTCTTGACTATTGACATTAAGTGTACAAATGTCCTGAAAAATAAATTTAAATACTTGTGTTTTTATAGTTTATGCTGTCATTACAGTTTAGATTTCATAAGTAGGAATGATGATTTTTCGACCATTACTATCCCTAGTCACCCTTTCATAGGTTAGGCGTTGATATTTTACTTATATTATCTGATAGCTGTCCCCTGTAATCCAGCTGCATCGCATGAAGCTTTTCCTGGTTTCCCTAATTTTCCATCAAGCTTGCAAACATTCTAATGAACACACATCAAACTTGTCTTCAAGTTTATTAATTTCTTCCCCGCAGTTCATCCATCTGGATTTCATTCCCACTCTCTTTTTGTCTATTTACATCCTACTCACTCTTCAATACCTCGTCCAAGTCTCACCTTCTCCATGAAACATTCTCAGAGTACTTGCATACCAAATATCCATTCGTACAATTTCAGCATGATTATATACCTCCTCATGTTGTTTTCTGCTTGTTTTTGCTAGTGCGTTTGCACTCAGTCTGTTAACCCATTCAGGGCTTGTTATGTATGTATAATCCCAAATTTTGAGCCCAACATTTGGCATACAGGGGCTTACCCAATAATTATTTATTGATTATTTTTATGATGATGTTTATACTTAGTTTTTATTAATAAACTTATAGGTAGAACTTACTGTTAGTCACAATGGTTTTGTGTAAAATTTATGTAATTTTGATGAGAGAATATATTTGAATGGATGGAATAACTTTGTCTCTTTGGTTGGTTACAATGAACATTTTAGATGAAGGAAAGAGAAGGAATGAGTGTAAATTAAGGAAAACTCAAGAAGGGATAATAACCAAATACTTTAAAGAAAGGAAAAGACATGCAGAAAAATGGCAGACATAGGAACCTAGACTGTAGAAACATTTACTCTGGTTCAGGTTTCGTCTACTGTCCATTTTGCTTGTCTAAAAAGAGTAGGTTATGTGCCGTGCCGGCATGGCCAAGGGTGAGCCTGAGGAGGGGCGGTGAAGGACTGAAGAAAAGACATAGGAGAATACAGCTGGGGCTTGGTGGATCTCCCGTGCCTGAATGAGGAGACAAAAGACCCAGCCTGCAAGCTGATGCTTTATTTTATGGTCTGATTAAAACAAGGGTAGGTTAACATGTATACAAATGTTCTTGTTTTGGCAATACTTGCTGCACCTCCCACAGCCCATTAGCTACTTAGGAAGGATTAGGGAGGGCCACAAGGTCAGGCTTAATTATGCCGGGAGAGCTCTGCCCTCCAGGCTGGGACTTGTTTCTGTCCCTGCCACAGGTCAGCCCGATGCTTAACCCTAAAGTCGCTCCCTACAAGGTTAAACATGATTCATTGATTCAGCTAACATGGACTTACTGAGTGTTTTATGGCAGGACCTGTGCATACAAAAATGAATAAAATCGATTCACTTTCTCCACGGAAGTTACTTTAATGCAGTAACTAGACATAAGCAGACAGTTCAGGTTCCCCTGTGGGGCTCCCACAGAGGAGTGGAGCCCAAACCAGGCTGGGGGGTTGGTTAAGGAAGGTTACCAGCAATCAGTCTCTTATGCTGGTTTTAAAGGATGAACGAAAGTGGGCCAGGCAGGTGATTTGCTGGGGGATGCATGGGGGTGATATTTGTGTAGCGGCAGGGAGGTAAGGAGAGCATGGTGAATGTAAGAGGAATCTGAATGTACAGTCACATGCAGAGTGGGTGATGAGTCCAAAGAAATTGGTTGAAACAGTGAATCAAGGGCTCATCTTCCCCAATTTAGAATTTGCATTCCCCTCCGAAAGGTGACTTAGCTTTTGCATCCCCCCCCTGAAGGTGATTGGGGTCATGAGAATTTTAACAGGAAGTGACCTATTGGCAGCTATTCCTGTTGATTCATTTAAAAGCTCATTCTGGGGGTGGTGTGGAAAGTAGCTGCAACTTCAGTCAGCACTTTCCTTAGGGAGATAGAAGATGATGAGGCTCTCAAGTTCAGGCATGGCAGCGAGAATGGCTGTGAAAGTTAGAAGGTAGAATTAGTAGGACTGTTGATGGACTCTCAGGTAAGAGAACTGTGGATTCTCCAATGCCCAGCCTGGGCAACTGGGTAGAGCCTTCATTGAAATAGATAATGCAGGAAGTGGAGCAAGTTTTTTTTAGGTGATAAGGAATAGGTTAGTCCTGTTTAATTGATGTGTCTGAGTGACATTTTAATGTTTTGTTATAAAGATGAGATGCCGTAGAAACTTAACTGCTGTTTGTATCAGTTAGCCTACAGTATTGTTTCTGTATGTGTAGTTTGATTTAAGGTCAAAGAACCTATTGACATCATTAAGTGAGGACTTCCTGTATGAACATACAGACACCTATTAGTACTAAGCCTGTAATATTCTATGTTCAAAATAGAATTATACCTCCCAACAAAATAGATTGATTTAAAATACCTTGTCACAGTACTGCTGGTGTTTTTCTTACATTAATGATTCATTTTATTTATATGTATATATAATCTCTAATGATTCAGTTAATAGATGAAAAATAAAATAACAAACTGGAGAGGCCTAGCTATCGCCTCAGGCTATATGGTTATATTTTTAATGGAGTTGTGCTTTACTTGATAAGTTATATTGAGAACTTGGCCTTATAAGTTTTCTTCTCGTTCTACTTAACTTTCAATAATAATTAATATTGAAAGAGACAGGCAAAGGTCATTGGAAGAGAAGGACTATGGGATGATTTTAAATGATGGGTGAAGGATAAAACGGAAACTGCTTATTAGAAAAGTAAAGCTATTTATGTCTTTACAGGTAACTGAAGATCAAACTAAACCTGCAGGTGAAAGTGCATCTACCCAGTAGCTTCATAAAATTTTTTTTTTTTTAAATAAATCTTTATTGCTCAGATTATTACAATTGTTTCTCCTTTTTCTCCCGCATAGCTCCCTTCCACCTGATTCCTACCCCACCCTCTGCCCTTACCCCCTCCCCCCACTCTTGTCCTCATCCATAGGTTATACAATTTTAATCCAGTCTCTTTCTGCACCCCACACCCCTTTCACCCTGATAATTATCTTTGCCCCTAATTCTATTATATTCACCAGTTTATTCTATTCCTGAGATTTTTAATTCACTTGATCTTCTTCCTCTTCTTAAGTAATACCTTTCAGCATTTCATATAATACTGGTTTGGTGGTGATGAACTCCTTTAGCTTTTTCTTATCTGTGAAGCTCTTTATCTGCCCTTCAATTCTGAATGATAACTTTGCTGGATACAGTAATCTTGGTTGTAGGTTCTCGCTGTTCATCACTTTGAATATTTCTTGCCACTCCCTTCTGGCCTGCATGGTTTCTGTTGAGAAATCAGCTGATAGTCTTATGGGTGCTCCCTTATAGGTAACCAACTGCTTTTCTCTTGCTGCTTGTAAGATCCTCTTTTTGTCTTTTACCCTTGGCATATTGATGATGATGTGTCGAGAAGAATTTTTCTTTGGATTCCTCTTGTTTGGGGTTCTGTAGGCTTCCTGTACTTGTAAGTCTATTTCTTTCACCAGGTGAGGGAAGTTTTCTGATATTATTTCTTCAAATATGTTTTCAGTAATTTTGCACTCCCTCTTCTTCAGGCACCCCCATAATTCTGATGTTGGTGCGCTTGCAGTTGTCCAAGAGGCTCCTTACACTATCTTCAACTTTCTGGATCCTCTTTTCTTCTTCCTTCTCCAGCGGAGTGTCTTTTGGCTCTTTGACCTGATTCTTGTGTTCTTCCATTCTGCTGTTGGATCTCTGCATAATATTTTCCAATTTAGTCAGTTTATGTATGCTTTTTAGTTGGGTCTCATGAAGTTTATCGAGCTTTTCTAGGATATTGTTGCATAACCTTAGAACCGTAGTTCTGAACTCTATATCCTCCATCTCTTTTGTTTGAGATCTATTTCCTTGTCTCGGCATTATCACTATTTTTCAGAGTTGGTAGGATGGCTTTGTGTGTTTGGTGTCCTATATGGCCCAGTGGGTCAGCCTCCTCAGTTATCTGAGGTAGACACTCTTGGTGATCCCCTTTGTGGACTGCGTGCACAGCCTTGTTGTAGCTAAGTTATTGTTGTGAATTGACCTTCAGGCCAATTGGATGTGGGTATCAGCTGTGTCTACTCTGGGATAACTTCTGTATTGGAGACAGTCTTATAGGATCAGACTTGAAAAACTGCAGAAGCCTCTGCTCAGCTTGGATGGGGCAGAGTCTCAGGGCTGAACTGACAGTCTTGGCTTCTGCCCTGCCCTTGTGCACTCGCCTGAGTTTCCGCCTGACCGGCCCAGTTTCCCCAAGCAAGAGCGTGGGTGCCCCAGGGGCTCGCCCGGACTTGGGCTGGTCTCTGTAGTCTGGAGCTTCTGACTCCTTCCGCTACAGAGAGGCCGCCACCTTGTACAGAGAGGCAGCGGCAGCCTCCGTGGTCAGACCTGGAGCTTCTGACTCCTTCCGCTACAGAGAGGCCGCCACCTTGTACAGAGAGGCAGCGGCAGCCTCCGGCGGTCAGACCTGGAGCTTCTGACTCCTTAAGGCTCCGCTCCGGAGAGGCGGCGGGCAGACCTCAGCGCTTACTTGCTCGCGTGCACGACTGTAGACCCTGCCGGCTGCGGCTCTGGTGCCGGTCTCCCAGTCTCTGAGTCTCCGAGTCTCTGGGTGCCTTTCTCTCCAGTCTAGACCACCCGTAGGAGCCTGGGACCACGGGATTTCAGCCGGGGTTGGGTTCAGAACAGTCGGAAAGGGTTCCGTGCAATCGGGAAATTCCTTCCCTCCCGCCAGGCAGGTATTCGGCGGCCACGTGCGCGAGCGTCTCCTACCTCAGCGCTTTTCGGCTCCCAGTCTGATCCGTGAGCCTCTCTCTTTCTTTCTAGTTGTAGCTATTCCACTCCGCCAACTTTCCTGACGTTTTGGTGAAGTCCTTTTTGATTTTAGTTGTTTTTTTTTAATTAAATTGTTGATGAGGCGGCAGCTTAGGAGACTGCCTAGGCCGCCATCTTGGATGTTCTCTGCCGAGCATCGCTTCATAAAATTTAAACATGTATAGTAAATTAAAATAAAAGTTTTTTATGTAACATTTGTGTGTGCTCATGAAGATCATCTGTCTCTTTCTCCCTAAGATTTATACTGATGTTTACTTTTTCCTTTCCCTAAAGGATAAAACAGCTCATGTTGTTCACAATAAAAATTTCACACACTTCACAGTCCCCAGATGTAACACTTTGGCCTGTTTTCTCCTTTTAGTTTCTTTCTACATGTATAAACATACTAGAGGTCCAGTGCATGGATTCATGCACATTGAAAGGAAATTAATTAGAAGGTGGCCAGCGGGGTGGGACTGGATGAGATGGGCCAGCCATGTCCTGGAGCCAACCTCCCATGGTTCCCCCTGCTGGCCACACATGGGATGGCACTGGGGCTCGAAGGGCATCTGTGGAGTGAGCAGGATTCTCAGCCTGGCCTGAGGGGATCTGGCTGAAACCGGCAGACCAACATCTGAGGGCTCCCGAAGTGCGAAGTGCTAGAGGGCACTCTGCAAAATTGCTGTCACTCAGCAGCTCCTGTGCTGAACGTCTGCCCCCTGGTGGTCTGCGCATCATACCTACTTAGCCAGCCGGCTGGTCGCTTAGCCATATATATATATATATATATATATATATATATATATATATACACAAATGTACAAATACAAAAGTAATCTTTTAAAAACACAAATAGGATCATGCTAGTTATTTCCATTTCTCATTAAAGTGGTTCAGTAAATATCCTTGTGCACAATGGCAAGTGTTTTGTGGGTAGATTATTTACTAAGTTAACTGATTATTTCTTACATACTGGTGGTTCACATGGAACCTTTTATTTTATCCTCACTACCTGTTGAGTAGGTGTTACCGTTTGGTAAACAAGGAAACTGAAAGAGTATAGAACTGGCAAGTAGTAAAGCTGGAATTTGAACCAAGTAATTTCACTCACATGTTCTTATGTACTACTTTATTCTGTTCATGTGTCAGGACTTTTGTAGGAATAGTTTTTGGTAGTGGAATTAGTGACAGATGTTACCAGATCCCAGCCTCTAAAAGCTTTTGCCAAATGACAGTCCCAACAAGAGTCTTAGAGTACCTGTTTCCCCATGCCTTGGGCAAGTTGAAATATTAAAAATATTTTGCCAAACTATTTCTTCCTACCCTATCTGGTTTGACTCAATGGATAGCGTGTCGGCCAGTGGCCTGAAGGGTTCCAGGTCGTAGGCTTGGTCTCCAATACGGGGCGTGCAGGAGGCAGCTAATCAATGGTTCTCTCATTATTGATGTTTCTCTCCTTGCTTCCTCTCTGAAATCAATAAAAATATATTTTAAAAAATTTCCATTCTGGTTTGAATACTTGCTTTCTGGGTTTAGTGCACAGGTTTTATATCAAGATTTATTTCTTCACCCCTGGGTGGGATCTACTTTTTCCTGGAGTCCATATCTTCCTGTTCCCTTGATTAACTTTCCGTGTCCTAAGAAAAAGTGTTCAAGGGGAGAGCCCTGGCATGTCTAAAATGGCTTTGTTTTGCAACTTACATTTGGTCAACTTGTTGGCTATAGAATTCTAGATTGAAAAATAATTTTCTATCAAGTCTTTGACAGGAACTCAGTGATCTTCTGGCATCTGATGTTAATGAGAAGTCTGATACCAGTTTGATTGTATTCCTTTCTATATAGGCTGTTCTCTGCAATCCTGCCTCCTCTCCATCTCCCATTTTGCCATACACTTGTATACACTGTGGACACTTTTAGGTCCTTACTATTCTTGGTGTATAAAATGCTAAAATTTAAATTGTAACTAGATAATCAGTTACTCTCCTTGGCAGTTTCTTATTTTTTAATTATTTATTTTAAAAAATCTTTATTGTTGAAAGTATTACATATGTCCTCTTCCCCCCACATTGACCCATTCTAGCCCACCCCAGTTCCTGTCCCAGGCCTCCACCACACTATTGTCTGTGCCCATGGGTTATGCATATACTATCTAATAAAAGAGTTAATAATGCAAATTAGCCACCACACCCACAAAACCACACCCACCAACCAATCAGGAGTGAGTATGCAAATTAACCCAACAAAGTTGGCTGCAGCTGCAAAGTGAGCAGGAGGCTTGGGTTTCTCTGGCAATGGAGGAAGCCAAGCTTTCCATCTGTCCTGGCCTGCCTTGGCCTCCACTTAAGGCTACAAAGTTTCAATTATAGAAGATAAATAAAACCCAGATACCAGGGCCTCCACTTGGGTCGCTGGGGGACATGGCTGGCCTGAAAACCACCACAGGCTCCTCACCCAGGCCGCCCCACACCCCAAGGGAACCCCCACCCTGATCTGGGACACCCTTCAGGGCAAACCAGTTGGCCCCCACCTGTGCACCAGGCCTCTATCCTATCTAATAAGAGAGTAATATGCAAATTGACCATCATTCCAACACACAAGATGGCTAGCCCATGTGGACACAAGATGGCCAGCAGGGGAGGGCAGTTGGGAGGGACCAGGCCTGCAAGGGAGGGCAGTTGGGGCAATCAAGCCTGCAGGGGAGGGCAGTTAAGGATGACCAGGCTGGCAAAGGAGGGAAGTTGGGAGTGACTGGGCCTGCAGGGAAGGGAAGTTGTGGGGGGACCCAGGCCTGCATGGGAGGGCAGTTAAGGGTGACCAGGCCTGCAGGGGAGGGCAGTTAGGGGCAAACAGGCTGGCAGGGCAGCAGTTAGGCATCAATCAGGCTGGCAGGGGAGTGGTTAGGGGGTGATCAGGCTGGCAGGCAGAAGGGGTTAGGGGCAATCAAGAAGGCAGGCAGTTGGGAGCCAGGAGTCCTGGATTATAAGAGGGATGTCCGACTGCCCGTTTAGGCTCAGGATCAGGCCTACATGGGCAGTCAGACATCTCTCAAGGGGTCCCAGATTGGAGAGGGTGCAGGCTGGGCTGAGCACCTCTCTCCCCCCTCCCCCCCTGCACAAATTGCATGCACCAGTCCTCTAGTATGCATATATGTTTGGTTGATCTCTTACCCCCAACCTACCCCTGCCTTCCCTCTGAGATTTAACAGTCTGTTCCCTGCTTCTATGTCTGTGGATCTATTTTGTTCATCAGTTTATTTTGTTCATTAGATTCCACATATGAGTGAGATCATGTAATGCGTGTCTTTCTCTGACTGGCTTATGTTGCTTAACATAATACTCTCCAGGTCTCTCCATGCTGTCTTAAAGGGTCAGAGGTCCTTTTTTTTTTTTTTTTTTTTTTTTTTTTTTTTTTTTTTTTTTACCACTGCATAATATTCTATTCCATGGTGTAAACATACGACAGCTTTTTAAAAGAATTCTTTATTCTTAAAAGTATTACATATGTCTCCCCCCGCTCCCATTTACCTCTCCCCATCTGCTCCAGCACAGACCCTCACCTCCCTACTCTCTTAGTCCATTGGTTATGCTTATGTGCATGCATACAAGTCCTTCGGTTGATCTCTTACTCCCCCCCCCCCCCCCCCCCTCATCGTCCCCTGCCTTCCCTCATGTAATACGTGTCTTTCTCTGACTGGCTTATTTTGCTTAGTAGAATACTCTCCAGGTCCCCCCATGCTGTCTCAAAGGTAAGAGAGCCTTCTTTTTTTACTTCTGCCTAGTATTCCATGGTGCAAATGTACCACAGCTTTTTATTTTTTTTAAATCTTACTTGTCTACTGATGGCCACTTGAGCTGTTTGCGGACCTTAGCTATTATAAATTTTGCTGTTATGAGTATAGGGGTGCATATATTCTTTCTGATCGGTTTTTCAAGTTTCTTAGGATATCCTGTATTCCCGGAAGTGGGATTAGAGGCTCAAATGGCAGGTCCATGTCTAATTGTTTGAGGAAACGCCATACTGTTTTCCACAATGGCTGCCCCAGTTTGCATTCCCACCAGCAGTGTACTAGGGCTCCTTTTTCTCCACATCCTCGCTATCATGTGTCATTTGCTGATTTGTTGATGGTAGGCATTCTGACAGGTGTGAAGGGACCCCTGGCTGTTTTAATTTGCATCTCTGATGATTAGTGACTTTGAGCATTTTTTCATGTCTCTTGGTCATCTATATGTCCAGTTTGGAGAATTGTCTATTTGGGTCCTTTGTCCATTTTTTGATTGGATTGCTTGTCTTCCTTTTGTTAAGTTGTATGAGTTCTTTATATATTTTGGATGTTAACCCTTTATCAGAAGTGTCATTGGCAAATATTTTCTCCCATACAATGGTCTCCCTTTTCATTTTGTTCGTTTCTTTCGCTGTGCAGAAGCTTTTACTTTGATTTAGTCCATTTGTTTATTTTCTCTTTTGTTTCTCTTGTCCTAGAGATGTATTGGCAAACATATTGCTATGAGAGATGTCTGAGATTTCGCTGCCTCAGAATGGTTTCTTCTAGGATTTTCATGGTTTCACATCTTACATGTAAGCCTTTTATCCATTTTGAGTTAAACTTGTGTATTTGTGTAAGTTGGTGGGCTAGTTTCATTTTTTGCATGGATCTGACACATTTTCCTAGCACCATTTATTGACGAGATTGTCTTAACCCCATTGTACGCTCTTGCCTACTCTGTCAAATATTAATTGAGCGTAATGGGTTGGGTCTATTTCTGGGGTCTCTGTTCTGTTCTATTGATCTATATGCCTGTTCTTATGCCAGTATGAGGCTGTTTTGATTACAGTGACTTTGTAGTATAACTTGATATCTGGTATTGTGATCTCTCCAGCTTTGTTCTTTCTCAGGATTGCTGTGACTCTTCGGGGTCTTTTTTGGTTTCATATAAGTTTTTGGAGTATTTGTTCTAAATCTGTGAAATAACCTATTGGTATTTTAATAGGGATTGCATTGAATCTATAGATTGCTTTGGGTAGTATGGACGTTTTAATGATGTTAATTCTACCAATCCATGAACATGGTATATTCTTTCACTTGTTTATATCTTCCTCTATCTCTTTTTCATCTCCTTGGTACTTTCAGTGTTGAAATCTGTCTTGAGCTCTAGGAAATTTTCTTTAAAAAAATTATCCCTTTTTATTTTCTCTGTTTATTTAACACTGTTTAGTTGGATTTTGGATCTTCTTTATTGGTCCTCTGTATTCTTTTATTTTCCTTGCATTTATATTCTAATTTTTTTTTAACATAAAGTCCTTATTATGTCAAGCATGTTTTCCTTTCTGGAAGCTCTTTTGCTTACTTATAGAATCTTGTTCACATTTAACAGATGCAATATATCTACCTATTCATTGAAAGTCTTCCTCCTGTCATTTCCTCCCAAGAAGAAACACTATCCTGTGTATCCTTACCCTTCATGATTTACAAATACAATTTTCTGTTTTAAAACTAGACATAATTGGGTTCATGATACATGTCCTTTTGCAATTTGCTTTTATTACTCAGCATTATATTGTCACATTTAGCATGTTGCTCCATGTAATAACATGCAGAGGTGGTTGATTCACGTAGAGTCTGTAAGTTTTCCATTTACCATATGATCTATGATTTATTAATTTTTACTGATGACCATTGAGGATATGTTTTCATAGCTACATATTTTTAACTATGGAATTTCTTAGAATAAATACAGATTCTACTTTTATGATTTGCAGAATTTAGGAAAAGCCAAACTGATGCTTGAGCTATCTGTAATGCGTCTATACAAGTCAACAGGAAAAACAGTTCCTGAAGTTGGGGTTGTATGCCAGGTACAGATAGTCTCCAGCAACAGAACGTTCTGTGTTTCCAAAGTCCGTGGAGACTTGGATACATTTTCCCATTCCACTTAGGCAACTGTGAGCAAGGCCCCGAGCGGAGTGAGAGAAGGTTAAACTGATGTTCCTTTTTTGCGGGAGCTCATGATCCAGAAGGGAGGGCAATGCCTACCCAAATAGCACGTGTGGGGCATGATGTGAAGTACTTATACAGGAGAGCTACATGCTGTGCTTCCGAGAACAGAGGAGAAAGATCATTTCAGGGGGTGACCTTAGAGTTCATTTTCTGTGTGCTTGGCTAAGGGAATAGAAATTGCTGAGCTGACAGCATTTAGGGAAGGATAAGATTTTCCTAAGTGGAGACTGGGTGTGATGGTTGGGAAGCTTTGTCAGCACAGGGGTGGAAGAGGGAGACAGCATGGCAGTGATATTTTGTGATTGTTTCATTAGTGCACTCTTTGCAAGGTGGAGCTGGCACCCAATCCCTTCTCGTTGACCTCCCCTAACTACACAACAGCAATGGAAAAGAAAAATCCTGCTATGTGACCATTATTTCCTTATCCTTATTGGCATGAGAGAATTTGAAATCCAAAGTGGGAAGCTGAACATTTATGTGTAAATTTTATCTGTTAGTTTCACTGTTTTCTAGTCATTATTGGTTGAGAACTACATAAGCTGTTTTTGAGCACTTCCCATTTATGGACTTTTTATTTTCTAAAAGCTCTCTTCTCAAGTAATCCCACTTTTTTTTTTTTTTTAGGTATTGGTTTTTCAGGAAAATTCTAATATTCCTAGAATATTTTTTCTACATATTCTTCAATCCACAACTTTACTTTTCCCCTCCTTATTCTATTTTGTTTTCTTTGTATTTTTAGCTGCTGGGTTCATATAGCTGCTGATAATGAATAGGAAAGTCCTGGTCTCTAATTTATCAAGTTTTGGGGAAAATGGGTCAGATCCTAGACCACTCCCTTGACAGTCTTCTTAAAAAGAAGAAACCATGTCTTACATATTTTAGTGCCTCATTCAATTCAGTATTCCGTGTACAAAATTGTGTTCTTTTTACCTTCTCCATCTACCACAGAATCCACTTTTTCTTTAGCCACCCTTTGTTTTTCACTGCAACACACACACACACACACACACACACACACACACACACACTCGCTTCATAGCTACTTAACACTTCCTCCAAACCAAACACACCCAGGCTTACTCATGCTCCAAGAATTTTTGGAATGGTTGGGTATACTGGTCAGGAGGACTGCATCAAAGCCCAGATCAAGAACTAGAAGTCGAGGAAAGTTGGGCATTAGTGAAAACCCAGAAACTCTGGCATTCTCTAGATCCCCTGGGTTGACATCATGGGACTAAGGATAGATCGGAGGTCTGTTGTGTCCTTGGGGAGGTCTGCTGTGGTAGATATTTGATTTAGATGATTGAAATAGTTACCATGAACAAAGTTTTAAAGCTACTGCTGTTTATTTTAACACGTAATGCATAATAGACATTGTGTTCTTTTTATTTTTCAATTATAGTTAGCATTCAACATTGTTTTATGAGTTTCAGGTGTACAGCATAATGGTCAAATATATCATTTACACAGTGATGCCCCTAGTAGTCCTGGCCCCACCTAGTACCACACACAGTTATACAGATGTTGTGCTCTCCACATGCACTGTTCCAGTTAGCCTACCATCCTTATGACATACATTCATCAATTCACTGGTGAGGAAACCGAGGCTGAGAGAGGTTAACTCGCTTATGTTTCACTAGTGTATCCTAGTGCTCCTCACATAAGGCATTCTGCAGCACTTTTTCTTAGCCATAGCTTTTCCTTCTAACAGCAGAAAGGCAATACTGGATTAGTCTTATTCCAGGCCTAACATTCTGGGACTTTGTGTGGCTTTATGCAGCAAACACTTTTTTTTTTTTTTTTGAAGAACTGGGACTTGAAATAAGGACTATTCTTGTTGATAAACATGCAGATGCAATGAATAGCCCTGGGCAGTGTGGCTCAGTTGGTTGGACATTGTCCCATGCACTGGAAGGTTGCTGGTTTGATTCCCAGTCAGGGCACATGCCTGGGTTGTGGACAACTTGATCCCTAATGGTGGTGGTGGTGGGGGGAGGAGGGGGGAGTGTAGGACTCATTCTTCCTCTCCCTTCCTCTCTCTAAAAATAAGTAGAAATATATGTATTTTTTTTAAAAAAAGGAATAGTCCAAAGAAACACCCTTGCATGTGACACACCGACATGGGAGCTCCATAGAGCCAAATGTTCTTTCCAAGGGTTAAGAGGAGAATTTATGTTGGCAGCTCACACAACATCAGTAGGAATGGGGCTAGGCCAAGGGGGTGCCCTCAGTGAGAAGACTATGTCCTAGGAATCAGGAATGTTCCCCCTCAGGATTCTCATAATTTTTTCCCCACTGTCTCTCTCTGTGTGAGTAACTTCTGAAATTACAGATTGTACCTTGCAAAAGGCCATAAAATTAATTGTAATCACTAGAGACTCAAGAGATTTATTTGGGTATAGTGTGTAACTGTTTGACAAAATGTTGAGAAGAGTTCTAATACAAGTATATACTATACATGCTAACCATTACCATTGGCTATTTATTTGTAAATGATAGTGTTATTTATGAAGAAAAATTGTACGGAGATCCAAACCTTAAAAATTCTGTAAGCCAAGTCAATAGCTTTTCTCTAACAAAGCGGGAGGACTGGCTCTTGGGTTATGTTTATTATAACATCAGTGTAGCACTATATGTTTTACAAAGCAGTTCTCTGTCTTTTGGACCCCACACCAACCTTGTAAAGGGTTAGCGCCATTCCTTGGATGGAGAAACGGTCTTAGAGAAGAAAAGTGGATTCTCTGACCCTGGGGCATTACAATGTGGACCAGCTGCTGAACCTAGGTTTGGGACTGAATTCCAGATACACAATTTTTCAATTAAGTCCTTGTATTTTGTGGGAAAAAGACCAGGAGTTAGCTCTCAGACATCATTTGCCATGCTGATAGATCAAACGATTTCATTTTAGAAATACAAATTCAGTGTAATGGCCTTTCTATTTCTCTTAAGGTTCAAGTAAAAGTATTTAAAAAAATTATTTTCCAATTATAGTTGACATACACTATTAGTTTCAAGTATACAACATGGTGCTTAGTCATTTATCTACCTTATGAAGCAATCTCCATCAGAAGTCTAGTACCATGGAGCACTTTGCATAGCTGTTATAGCATTACTAGAGGCCTGGGGCGTGAAATTTGTGCAGGGGATGTGTGTTCCTCAGCCCAGCCTGCACCCTCTGCAATCTGGGACATCCCTCTTACAATTCAGGACTGCTGGCTCCCAACTGCTCGCCTGCCTGGCTTCCTGATTGCCCCTAACCCCTTCTGCCTGCCAGCCTGATCACCCCCTAACCACTCCCCTGTCAGCCTGATTGATGCTTAATTGCCTCCCCTGCAGGCCTGGTTACCCTAACCACTCTCCCCTGCAGGCCTGGTACCCTCCAACTGCCCTCCCCTGCAGTCCTGGGTCCCCCCACAACTTCCCTTCCCTGCAGGCCCAGTCACCCCCAACTTCCCTCCTTTGCCAGCCTGGTCACCCCTAACTGCCCTTCCCTGCAGGCTTGATTGCCCCCAACTGCCCTCCCTTGCAGGCCTGGTCCCTCCCCACTGCCCTCCCCTGCTGGCCATCTTGTGTCCACATGGGGGCAGGATCTTTAACCACATGGGGGCAGCCATCTTGTGTGTTGGAGTGATGGTCAATTTGCATATTACACTTTTATTATATAGGATTAACTATGTTCCCTATTTTATATCCCTGTGACTACTTTTATAGCTTGCAATTTGTATAAAAGCATTGATTTTAAATTGAAGCTGTCTAAATAGAAAGTTACTATATGATGGAAATACTAATTTCTAAATCTTTTTTTAAAAATGTTGTTGAGACAACCAGTGGTCCTTGTAATTCCTCACAACAAAAACCATCCTACAAACCTGTTTCAGACTGTCTTTCTCTTCCAGCTGAAGCTTTGAAAGGGCTTGTGAGCAGTTACAGTGAACAAACCACGACTTGGAATGAAAAATGACATGCACGCGTTCTCCTTTAAAGGTTAAAGACAAAGACGCGTGCTTGAGGATTCACGTTAACAGTGTCCTCATTCGGAATACACATTGCTGATAAATCTTTAAAATGACCCAACTCCTAAAACATAGTTTAAGGTGCAAGTGCCCGGGGACCAGATGGAGGTTTAACAAATCACCAGGAAGCCCGAAGCCCGGAGCCCAGTCCCCGCGGCCGGTGACTCATGCCTCTCCGTCCTCCTCACCAGCACGTCTGCTCAGTGTGCGCGCTGGTATCAGGCTCCGTACCCTGTTAATGCTAACATGTAGGAGTCAGTCGGAGGTAAAAACCCCTATCACGATTAGCATTAACAGCGTACAGCCTCCAGCAGGCCTCCGGCTTTCAGAGGATGAGGCATGAAGAATTCAAACCACAGATTTCCCCTTCCTGGTGAGCACCACCTGCAAGAGAGAGAGAGAGAGAGAGAGGTGGTTGTGTACCCACTTGCAGTTACTCAGTTGGAGAGATAGGCATCTGAAAGCAAAAACAGTCTTTTCTGTTTACCTCTGGCAAAGGAAAGAGCTTATTAAATCCTTAGGAAGTCATTTGCAGAAAAGGGTACAGAAATGGGCAATTTAAAAATGATATATATCCATTTTACCTTTTAGCGTATTTGAAGCCTGTTTTTAAGTCTACGTTGTAAATTCTGTTCCGTGGTTCTGAATTATTTATGCATACGTGTCAGCTTTAAACTAAAATCAAGACCCCTCTTCAGAGTCCCCAAATGCTTAAAAGGCAAAGGTAGAGTCTGGGCGAGGCTCTCACCCTGGAATGAGCAGCTGAGGTTTCATCTTTCTTACCCTTTTTTCAGGAGACAGACAAGAATACAGGCAACGGAGGCCCAGCCTCCCAATGAAGCCATCACACAGTGTCCCCGTCTGCTACGTAGCCATTCCCCCGGGGGAAGCGTCGCCCAGAGGATTGGATTTTGATCTGGTAAAGGAAGAGTGGTTTACAGGGTGCTGTGTCTCAAAATACTCCAGCAACGAGCGGAGCAAAAAAAAAAGAAAAAGATGAATTTGCTACTTCCTGTTAGCGCAGGAGTCTGCCCTCGGATAAAGTGACATTTCTCCCACAGCTTCTGGTTTCGGTGTTCCGGTAGCAGAACCTAGAAGTTAGTGTCACTCAAGTGCGTGGTCCCTTTCGGTGCCAGAGGGAGATCCCCTTCATCTTAGTTAATCACGAAACCCAGCGAGATGTGAACTGGTGATTAAGTTCAAAAGAAATGCATCAAGTGAAAAATTCCCCGGTGAATACATTTTGATAGGGCAGAATATCGTGGGCTTGGAAATTTCCAGACCAAGGAAATATATCATTCTTACTGATAGTGATTAAAAAAACACACACACTTCTTTGTTACCGGAGATGAGTTACTTTAAGGATGAAGAGCTTTGAATGAAATGATGTCAATTCAGAATTTTAGCTCATCTCACTGATTTTCAGTCACGATGATAAAAAGGACTTTTCCCCCCTCCCTCCTTCCACACGGTACCTTGGTCAATATAAATATTCAATAAGTATGTATTAATATCCTAATGTTAGTTCCTCCCAATCGAATGTAATCCAAGCTTCTTTAAAGAGCTTGGCTTGATTTGTATTTAAAGCTAATGGCTGCATAGTATTCTACCCATATATATTTTTTCTCCTGTTCTTTAAAGGTGACATCTGAGCAGATGTATTAAAAGAAATACATTTAGTATCCTCTTTTCCCTCTTTTAAAAAATATTTTATTGATATTTTACAGAGAGGAAGGGAGAGAGATAGAGAGCTAGAAACGTCGATGAGAGAGAAACATCGACCAGCTGCCTCTTGCACACCCCCTACTGGGGATGTGCCCGCAACCAAGGTACATACCCTTGACCGGAATCGAACCCGGGACCTTTCAGTCCGCAGGCCGATGCTCTATCCACTGAACCAAACCGGCTTTGGCTCCTCTTTTCCCTCTTTCATCTTTTTTCACTATACATATGAGTTGCCTGATTAGAATACTCAAAAAGTGACAAGTGTTTTTCACAATGTGCTATACTATTACACCCTAACAGTTTTTGTTTTTTGTTGTTATTGGCTGAATGAAAGTTTGCTGAAATAAAAAGCACCACACAGGCCTCCTTTTGTTCTCAGGGCTCAAACCCAAACAGGGATACCGTGTTAACCTGGACTGCTCAGGCACAACGGGCTCCTAAAGTGGAAGAGAAAGGAGCAGCTCGCTTAAACCTTGAATCTCCTTTAAAACAGAACGGTGGAGGACAAACATACCCCAATAAACAGGATAAAGGAGGAAGTATCCCAAAATAGCTTTAAAAAAAAGTATATGCAGTTGACTTTCAGACATGAGCATGGGCAGAAGGCCATTTGGTGTTGAAGCTGTGTTTGTTTTCGGTGTGTGTGACTGGGCCGCGAGGGGGACTCAAGCTAACCAACAACAGAATTGCCGCGTCCAAGTGGAAATCAGCGGTCCCGGGCCACGGAGGCTGAGCTGTGAGCCAAGGTATCGGGCAGAGGGTGTCATGAGGTAATAAGGAATGACCTGGCTCTTTCTGCAATCAGGACAGCCGCCCCGCTGGTAGAGTGGCAGAAGAAGAATTACACATAATTGAGATCCATTGATTTTGGAGAGAAAGGAAGACGAGAGAGAGAGAGAGAGAGAGAGAGAGAGAGAGAGAGAGAGAGAGAGAGAGAGAGAGACATCAATGTGAGAGAAAAACATCAATTGATTGCCTCCCATACTTACCCTGACTGGGGACTGAACCCTTAACCTAGGTATGTACCCTGATCAGGAATTGAACCTGAAACCTAGGTATGTGCCCTGATTGGGAATCAAACCTGAAACCTTCTTGGTGTAAGGACAATGTTCCAACAGAGCCACCTGGCCAGGACTATCCTTTTACTCTTATCTTATTTATTAGGAAAGATGTCATCAGCAATATTCATAGCAAAATAATTCCCAAGTTTGTCACTAAGGATCTCTTTTCCTATCTGAATCATAAGTTATATCCTTCCACAATTTTATAAATTTCTCTTTTCATTTTGCTCCTTATTCTCAGTACCAGCCATTTACTATTTGCTTACCAAAGCTGCATGCCATAGTAGTAATGGTTGAATCTCATAACTAAGCCATCATGTGACTCCCTTGATTTTATTGACCCCAAAGTGTTTAAATATTTGGAAACTATTAATTTGTTGCTACAAAGTGAATGTACACCTATTTCTACTGAAAAAGATACGATCCTATATTGATGTAGTCATACAAATTCTAGCTCCAAAGCCACTCTAGGTGAAAACGTAATGAAGTTACACTTTTGAAAATTAAAATGATGGCTTAGATAATTTTCTTTAAATATTTCCCCCTTGTTATTTTTCTTTTGTACCAGTAAAAACTGGAATCATTAAAATGGAATTCAATGTTGATTGCTAAAAGCAACTTAAGCATGTAATTAATTGTATAAGAAAGCTGTGTCTGGCTTTCCCCACCTGAACTCATTCTGATTCCCTGTGTCCTCAAGTTGCTGTTTGGATTAAGTCACGAAAATCCACAGTTGGAGATTAGTGGAAGAATCTAAATTTAAGAGCCTGAGAAAATTTGGGCTTGTCTTAGTAATTCTTTGGAATGACAATCCCTTGATTACCTTTTGACCTAGGGTCAAAAGATGAAGGTGACTCCAAACAACGATGTTTCAAGGACCTGGTCCTTTGAGAATTCTACATCTCCATCCTGCCTCCCTTCTGCCCAGTCTGAGTGCCTTACCATTGGGACCATCTTCTGTGGGTGGGGGGACCTGGGTGGCAGGGGATGCTTCCGGTAAGCTGTTCTTGACACACAATGAGGCGATCTGGAGAAGGAGGAAAGGGTGGCATAGAAGACCTTCCCACAAACAGGTCACTTGTTTATTGGGCTAGTTAGCCCGTCATCTTTGAAAGCAAGGACTGAGGCCAAAGGACCCAGGGCGGTAAGTTCTAACGGGGGTAAAGTGACTTAGAGGAAAGATGAGGACAGACCCAACATAGTTTGGGAGCTCATGTTTTTCATGCTCACCATAAAACAGCCACAGATTAAGTGTCGAAAACGATATTGCCTAAGTTTGAGTTCAGTCCTTTGTGTTTCCATCTTCCCACATGCTAAGAAAACCTCACTGTTTAATTTCCCAGGAACTCTCTAAAAAAGGCCTTCACTCTTCTCTGACCAAAAGAAATATTCAGGTGGTTGGCTTCCTCAAGTGTGTTTATTCCTGTGGAACTGTTTTCTTTTTTTAAATAACATGTTTTATGTAGAGTATATTGTTCTGCGTTACATCTCAGTAACTGATTTAAAGTGAAGCCAACTTCTGTGCGGCCAGAAAATGGGGCAGAATAATATTCGTCTTCAATGTACACGAGTTCCATCAGTAAGAGGGGATTGATGGTAAGGCCTCCAACTGATTGAGATGGCCACCAACTGGGCCACATCCATCTTCTAAAAAATATATCCTGACCTCTTGGGGAATGATAAGATTACTTGACATTTAAGAGAAATTCCCTGTATAAGCGATTGCTGGGGGAAAAAAATTTACAAATTCACTATAGCATATTTTCTTCTCACAAAAGTTTAATAACCCTTCTCTTGGTAGCTCTCATTAAGAACTCTTTAACAAAGATAGCTACTACTCCAAAGACAGAGCTCCTTATGGAAAAGACTGGTTTGCACACGAAATAGCTCTATTATAACATATTTTGAAATTCAAGAAATGAGTGTTTCTAAAGATCTATGCCAGTAATATGTTAACACATGAAACTAAGCGTGTGACGTGCTTTCGGGCCGTCTCAGAAGAAAGCTAATGTGGGCATCTCAGGATCACTATGGAAACAGGATACTGAGTGACTGCTTCATTGAGAATGCGCAGATGAGGAAGAATACCGGCCTTAGAGGACCACGCTGCATTCTTCAGTTTTAAAAACCAGGATATTGAAAATAAATTATGAATGAGAAAGAGAAGATTGTTGTTAAAACTCTCTTATGGAAAGGTGTTATTGAAAGGTTCTTAGACACATGGAAAACCTTTTGTGTAAATAAGAAATACGAATGAAAAGCCATGATTTAAAGCAACATGTTGCACACCCCCCCCCCCCCCCCCCCCCCCAGCCAGCTCTCTCCCTCCCGCCCTTTGCTTTTATCACGTTTGATAACATTTCCCCGGAGTTTCAGGCCTGAAGCGGAGCCAGTGTGAGGTCACTGGTCCAAGACGCGGAGCTGGGCTCGCTGCCTGCTCCCCTGCTTCCTCCACAGAATGCCTCGGGGGGGGGGGGGGGGAATGTTTCCAACCTGTGTTTTTCCACAACCTTATCGGAAAAGCGAAGGTATCCGTCACTGTCCACAGTACAAGTAGGGGCGGGTTATTTCATGTGTAAATAAGTCCTACAGCTTGTCTCAGTAAAAAAAAACCCCAAAACCTTCCTGGTTTTTAACGCTGAAAAAATGTCACAGTTCATCTTGTTCTATTTCTACGCACCAAAACGATCCCAAGCAGGGAAGGGTTTGTGAACCGAGAAGGATGCCAGACGAACGGAGCAAGTTCTGGGGACAGGAGGTTTGGCGTCACCTGCTTAAACGTGAGCTCTCTTCTGATGCCACACGCAGAGGATGCCCTGTGTTACGAGGCAAACGCCACACTGTTTACTGGTCCCTCCCCCTCCCCCTGGGCATGTAGCTCAACGCCTTCACACATCAAAGGAGGCTTCTGCTTGGCGCTCCTGGCCCATGTCCTCACCAGACAAGGGTTCACGCACGCCCCGAGCCACTGGGCACCCACTTCAAATTGCTCCCCACACGTGGACTTGTGCATCGGGCTTATTCTCTTTCTTTCACGGACCGCAAGCTCCAGGAGGCTGGGTTCCCGTCAGCCCCTGGTGTGACCCTCCCTCTCTGCCTGAGTGGTTAGGGGGGCGGTTAGTCCTCTAACCATCCCCTCAGGCCACCCATCACCCTGCACTGGAGCCTGGGAGTGAGATTTTAACTGACTTCCACATTCCTGGAGGACCAGTGCAATGGCAGCTCACACATGGGGACATACAAGCATGAGGTTGTCGGACATTCTAGATTAGTAAGGGACCGTTAGCATCCATTGGCTTCCAGGCCTGGCTCTAGTCCACCACGGACAGCCACTGTAGGAGAGAGATGGGGACTCCCGCCGGAAAAACCACCCGGGGTTGTACGTAAAGATCAGTTTCCGTTCCTGTCTTTGTGAACTTACACGTGGATGCTGTGGTCATGTGTGTTCCCTGTGTGGGAGCAGGCCTGACACATGGGAGCCATACAGAGACAGGTGAACAGGGGCAGAGAGAGACACAGTCAGTGGATCTCAGGGGAAGGGCTGGCGGTGTTATTCTGCCATTTTCTACCTGCCCGGGTTCCATTCCTGACCCCAGCGACCCTTCTGGCTGTGTGATACTTGATCATGTAAGCCTCTTTTTAAATATTGAAGTATTCGCCGAACCGGTTTGGCTCAGTGGATAAAGCGTCGGTCTGCGGACTGAGAGGTCCCGGGTTCGATTCCGGTCAAGGGCATGTACCTTGGTTGCAGGCACATCCCCAGTAGGGGGTGTGCAGGAGGCAGCTGGTCGATGTTTCTCATCGACGTTTCTAGCTCTCTATCCTTCTCCCTTCCTCTCTGTAAAATATCAATAAAAATATATATAAAAAAATAAATATGGAAGTATTCGTTGCTTCTCTAAGCATGCAGATGATGATAGCACCTACTCGGAAGGTCGTTGGGGGGATGAGGCGACACAAGGAATGAGGCACACAGCCGGGTACTGAGCTCACCGTCAGGGCTCCGTGGATGTTAGCCATCAGCCGTGCACACCTGCAGGTATCTGTGCATCTGCCACGTGCGGTTTTAAAAGTACAGTCAAGATATGCTTACTGCTGTATAACCGAATCACTGCCGAAATCAGAGGTTATCGGAAAAGCACATACATGCACAATCAAAGCCATTCTCTGGTTTCCTAGTCTCTCACGGGAATAAGTCACTGCTCAAAGGTACACTGGTAACTATTGCTTCGGAGGGAGATCTTTCTACGGGTTAAGAAGAAGAATTCATTCTGAAACTGTTTAGCTCTTTAAAACCAAACCATTGTTTTCCCCCTTGTCAAGAATTTTTAGAGCATCCTTTGCCCCTGTGCACCTGACTCTCCCAGGCTGTTTGTGTACCCCGCTATCCAGACTGGTTCAGTAGCATCTCCAGGGTCACCCACGTGCGCCTCATCATTGCAAACACTTAGGCAGGGACACCCAGGGCCGGCCGCCAGCTTGATGTATATAGACTCGCTCATTGCTCCTCACAGTCTTAGGAACGGGCGTTATTAACCTCTACGTACACCCGGGGCGATGCAGCCCGGGCAAGAGACCTGATGGGTTAAACACCGGCAGGAGAGACACCGCAGGGTAGAGACCCGAGCAACATAAAGGAGCAAAGCGTTTTTGCCAAGACAGCCAGGGGCCCGTTATGTGTCCGCATCGTTCTCACGGACGGAGGATGGCACAGAGGCCAATCACCCACTGCAGCGGGCCGCGTCCCCTTATCCAGACACAGCGCCACCACGTCCTCCGATCAGCTGCTTGCTGCTCTGGACTGGTAACTATTGCTTCTGCCGCCGCCTCACCCCCGGGCACCCACGAGTGGCTACTGCTGCTCAGAACTGGCCCCGGGTGTTCACAACCTGCAAAACCCCTTCCCCTCGGCCAACGCCGAGCCTCGCTATCCGGCGAGGGGGTCGCTGTGTGCAGAGGTGGGGATGGGGCCTGGAGTTGTGAGTGGGCATGCTGAACTGTGTGTGGATTTGAGGGAAAGCCTGCTTTTGGGAGGTTGTGCTCAAGGCCCTGCATATTGTAAGCCCAAAGACAAGACTGACGGGAGAAGTGTTCCACGGCGGGTGAGGATTACACAGCAGTGATCAAGTCAAACGTGCCACATTACCTTAGGAGTCTGAGATAAAGAGAATGAAGGTGGGGGTGAAGAGAGGCTTTCAAAATGTAACAGCTTTCTTATTGCATCCAGTTTCAGCCAATGGGACAGTTCTGAGGCCAGGAGGACCGGTAGAAGACAGATAGACAGACAGACACTGAGTGGCCGGATCATTCCGATCTCTGAATGCATGCCAATCTGGCCACTCAGTGTATTTGCATCTCAAATAGCAAAAGTATTCCAGATACTTAAAAAAATTTTTTATTTTATTTTATTGATTTTTCACAGAGAGGAAGGTAGAGGGACAGAAAGTTAGAAACGTCGATGAGAAAGAGATATCGACCAGCTGCCTCCTACACACCCCCCTACCGGGGATGTTCCCGCAACCAAGGTACATGCCCTTGCCCGGAATCGAACCCGGGACCTTTCAGTCCGCAGACCGACGTTCTATCCACTGAGCCAAACCGGTTTTGGCTATTCTAGATACTTTTGCTGGAGGTCAACCATCACTTTGCCCTGAGCTTTTTACCAGCCAGGGCAAAGGGGAAAACTGACCAGGTGCACGGTTTATAGTATCTTTGGTGTCCGGAGAAGTACACTGAGTGGCCAGATTATTCTGCGTTCAGAGATCACCACACTCTGGCCACGCAGGGTCCATTCCCCAGCCAGCCCTGCTGGTTGGTGCTCACCGCCTGCCTGTCTCTGGTGGAGGGGGGCGATCACTGAGCCCAGCTGCGTCTTAGGAGGCCCAGGAAAGTGAAGCGAGGCGGCAGTCATACTGGGATGGGCATTCATACTGGGATTGCAAAGTATCCTCGGTTTGAGGGGCTTCAGAGATGACTCGGCCCCAGCCTCCCGTTTCAGAGGGGTGAGAAAGGAGACCCGGGAATTCGCACAGAGCTGGGACTGGAGGGCTGGGTGGTTCTCAGGTTGGGGCTCTTTCCCCAGGACAGGTTTCTGCTCGGTGAGGGGCGGGGGGATTTGGGGGGAAATGGGGGCGCTGGGAGCCTCCCATCAGCGCAGTGAAGTGACTAAAACCAGCAGTTTCAGCGAAGCCATGGCCGGTGACTCACAGGCGCCAGCGAGCCTGGGACAGAGGCGCTCGGTGCAGGTGCGGGGTGAGGTCCGCACCCCGCTCTGCGCTCAGGCGATTTAGCCCTCCCCGGCTTTACACGGGGTCACGCCCCCCACCCCCAGGAGGGTCACGGCTGAGCCTTAAGGAAACCCGGAGCCACGGACACGAGTGCCAAATGGTGTGTGAGGTCCCATAAAAAAAAAAGAAATTCTGGCCGAAACCGGTTTGGCTCAGTGGTAGAGCGTCGGCCTGCGGACTGAAAGGTCCCAGGTTCGATTCCGGCCAAGGGCATGTACCTTGGTTGAAGGCATATTCCCAGTGGCGGGTGTGCAAGAGGCAGCTGATGGATGATTCGCTCTCATCGATGTTTCTAACTCTCTATCCCTCTCTCTTCCCCTCTGTAAAAAATCAATAAAATATATTAAAAAAAAAGAAATTCTGGGAAAAGCACAGGCAATCTCCATGAGATGTGAGGCAGGAGGAAAGGAGTTAAGAATTGTTACTCTAACCCACCCACCCACACACCCACAAAAAACCCTCTTTTAAAGGGAATGGTAGATCTTAGTCAGGGCATGAAATAGCTGATGAAAAAACTGTTCAAAAGTTAAGACCTGGGGCTTTTTGGGGTGGATTTTTTTTTTTTTTTTTTTTGATTCACAGAAGACCAATTTGATGAGCTGTGAAGAAAGCCATTGGAAAATAGATGGCGGAATTCACAGCACATTCTAGCTCGTGTCAGTATTCCTGTCACTGTATCTGAAATAATATAAATGGCATCGCCACGACCTCTTAGTCTTTCCTCTCCCTTTTTATTTTATTCTTAAAATATATTGTATTGATTTTTTTTTTTCCCCAGAGAGGAAGGGAGAGGGATAGAGAGTTAGAAACATCCATCAGCTGCCTCCTGCACACCTCCTACCGGGGATGTGCCCGCAACCAAGTTACATGCCCCTGACCGGAATCGAACCTGGGACCTTTCCGTCCACAGGCCGACGCTCTATCCACTGAGCCACACCGGTCAGGGCTCCCCTCCCTTTTAGATTCATGAGGGTGGGCCCGCTCCTGTCTGTCTCCTGTCCAGCATCTAGAAGGCTGTCTGGCACAGGCAGGGGTGATGGTGGCCTTCCCCTAGAGGGAAGGTAGCACTTAGGGATTTAAAAAAAAAAAAAATACGTATTTTTATTGATTTCAGAGAGGAAGGGAGAGAGAGAGAGAAACACATCAATGATGAGAGAGGATCCTTGATTGGCTGCCTCCTGCACACCCCCCTGCTGCAACCCAGGCATGTGCCCTTTACCGGAATCGAACTGGCGGGGGGGGGGGGGGGGGGGGGAGGGACCGATGCTCTAGCCACTGAGCCACACCAGCTAGGGCGGGCCTTCGTTTTTGTGAGGGCCAGTAAGTGATCCTTTCTGCACCTAATCAATGAGCCCCGTACATCCAAGAGCAGAAGTCCGTGCTAGGGTTACGGCTCCCCCTTGAAACGGGGTAGGTCTCAGCCAGGGCTCACGGGGCTCTTTCCTAACACGCGTGGTTAGGGAGCTGGGGCTGTGGCCAGGGGAGCTGACCCCACCATGGGAGGGAACCTGGTTACTGCCGGCCTTTGTGGAGCGCTGCAGGCGGCAGGAGTCATTACTGATGAGCCCTGGTCCCCGGAAAGAGATCAGGGGGGCAGGGGCGTCCCTGGAATGAGCCCGCACCGAGAGACAAAGGCCTGCACCCCTGACCCCCTCGTCCCACACCCCACACCCCACATCCGTACCCTAAGAGCAGGCTGGACACTAAGGACCTGGTGACCCTACCAGAGAGCACGACTCCTCTGAGCCCCAAATCCTCAGGGGGCAAAGTGGGGGGACCACCCCCTCCCCTGCCACTTGTCTGGGATTGTGGCTGTCCATTTAGGCAACTGCGGGAAACTGACATGTCAACGTCTCAGCTGTTATTGCCGGCCACACAGACACGCAATTAGATACTTCATACATGCCCACCTTACAAGGTCAGCCCCCTGACTGCTAAGAGCTCAGCCTCCCTCCTCCATGGAGATCACACGCTATGTTAAGGGACGCAAGAGGCACGCCTTCTAACTTCGGCTTGGACCCGCTACGGAATGTCATGTAAAAAGCATGTAACCGCATCTGACACAAGATATACGCCGAACTGAGCATCAGTTAGACCCCCTGGCCCCTTCGGATCGCAGGCGAGCCTGGATGTGCTGACTGATGCCGGGAAAGTAGCTGTACCTCTCTGAGCCTCGGCTCCTCATGCTTTCTTTCTTTCTTTTTTTTTTTTAAGGATTGGATTCTCCCTTCCAGCTCCGCCAGCTCCCACTTTCAGCGATCCCAGGTTCAATGTTATCCATACCCATCCCACTGTGCTTACAGTATTGCATGCTTTAGATGACATACAAAACTCAGAAGACCCGGCCCGCCCTTGGGAGCTGCAGAATGTGGAAGGACAGCGACCAGCCGGGGGTTTGGGAGAATAAAAAAAAGCTATAACCAAAACGCTCCGTCCACCCGCCGCCCCTCGTGGGAGCAGACAAACCCAGCAGCAGCTCACTGAACCCCGGCTCCGTCCTCCGTCTAAGAGCTGCAGACACGAGATCGGATCGTCTGTTGCGGCTCTAACTTTTACAAAAATTCGAGTCATTAGTTGCCTTTCCAAAGGAAACAGAAGGGATCTGTCCTGAAGGCAAGTCCCCGGGGGCCACCCACCCACCCAGCCACCTTCCCCACCCACCCGCCCGCCCCTGAGCGCGCCCCGCACGCTGGTCCGGCGCCCCGGAGCCGGGCCGGTGCAGCCCCAGGCTGAGGTCCCTGCCCCCCAAAGCCAGGAAACCGGGGGGACGCCGGGCGCAGGTCCCCACGCCTTCCCTCCCCCGAGCCCCTGCCCTGAGCCCCGCGGTGCCGGGAGGCCGGCCGGCCGGACAGACGGCGCCCCGCGGACCGCGCTCCCGGCGGCCACGTGCGCGCCCCCTCCCCGCCCTTCCCTCCGCTCCCCTCCCCGTCCTCCCGCCCCGATCGCGCCCGGGTCTCGGCCCCGCCGGCGGGAGAGGCCGGGCGGCCGGGCGGGCGGGCGGGCGGGCGGGCGGGCGGCGTACCTGGCGGCCTGGGCGGCTCCGGTCCCGTCCGCGCCCCGACGAGGCGGCCGCGCACAGGAAGCCGCGCGGGGCCCGCGACCCTTTATAGCCGCCGTGACTCACCCGGCGCCGCGGAACCCCCGCCCGCCCGCCCGCCCGCGCTTCTGGGAACCTGCGGCCCCAAAACTTTTTTCTTTTTAAAGGAAAAGCCGAGGGAGCCCGCTGCCGGGAGGACGGGTGTTTCCCCCTCTCTCTCTCTCTCTCTCTCTCTCTCTCTCTCTCTCTCTCTCTCTCGGTCACCCCCACCCCCCTGGGGGAGGGGAGCGCACCCCAGCGAACGCGCCTTCGGGCGGGTGGGCGCGCGGAGGGGAAGCTGCCGCTTTGGGGGACCGGGTGGGTGGGTGGGTGGTGAGTGGGTGGGTGGGGTGTATGTGGGGTGTCTGGCAGCGACCCTTGCCGATGAGAAAGGAGGGGGAGGCGAAGAGAAGCGAGGGGAGGCTTTTCCCGCCCCCCCCCCCCCCCAGCCAGCTGGGGGCCAGCGTGTCCCCCAACACTGGGGGGAAAGGTCAAGTGGCTCCTCCAGGGACCCTCCACCGTTATCTTCTAGAGGCCGCGTGGCGTTCGGGTGTGCCCATGGGTTTGAGCAGGTTCCTGCCTTGCCTACCATTGCCCACATTTATCCTTGGATGGTGGGGTGGGCTATAGGGTTCGCATCTTCTTTAAGTCTGGTCTCTCACCAGAATTCCTTCCCACCCCAGGCCGTATGCCTGGAGCAAGTCATTTTTATTTTTAAAAACATTTTATTTATTTTTTATTTTATTTATTTATTTATTTTTTTTACAGAGAGGAAGGGATAGGGATAGAGAGTTAGAAACATCGATGAGAGAGAAACATCGACCAGCTGCCTCCTGCACACCTGGGGATGTGTCCGCAACCAGGGTACATGTCCCTGACCGGAATCAAACCTGGGACCTTTCAGTCCGCAGGCCAATGCTCTATCCACTGAGCCAAACAGGTTAGGGCAACAGTCATTTTTAACTTGTCTTTCATTCTCTCCTTCTTGACCCTCCCCCATTCCACCAAAATGTGGGGGCTGGGAAGGGGGGCATTTTCCTGGGACACAGTGGATGGAAATGGGTTCACTAGGTGTAAACCATGGCTGAGTAACTCATTCTTGAGCCTCAGCGCCATAAGCTGTTAGACCTTGAGGGGAAAGAAAGAACTGGGGGCAGGGGCTGGGGGAGGAGGCGGGGAAGTCAAGAATGGACTTAGCATCATCACCATGTGACTCTCTCTCTCTCTCTCTCTCTCTTTTTTTTTGGTAGATAAGACCAGCTAGTCCCCATATACTTGGATCTCTATCCCAAAGGAAAAAGCCGATTGAGAGTAGTTTGTATTAAGCCCATGCCAGAAAATTAGTTTCTAGAACCCCTAGATGCATCTCAGAACACATACATAGTCCTTACCTAACAGATGGCCCAGGTTGGCTAAGGAGCTTGAAAGCATCTTAAAACCCGTTAATCTGAAGGCTCCTATTGTCCCTCTTTGTTGTAATTCAAAAAAGAGCGGCTACAATGAAGGCAAATACATTTATAAAGCAGGTACCATGTGTCAGGCCTTGTTCTAAAACTCGTTACCTGGATTAACTCAGTCCTCACTGTGATCCTAGGAGGGAGGGGCAGAGAAACTCAACTCATTGCTTTAGGTCAGTGGTCGGCAAACTCATTACTCAACAGAGCCAAATATCAGCAGTACAACGATTGAAATTTCTTTTGAGAGCCACATTTTTAAAACTTAAACTTCTTTTAACGCCACTTCTTCAAAACAGACTTGCCCAGGTCGTGGTATTTTGTGGAAGAGCCACACTCAAGGGGCCAAAGAGCCGCACGTGGCTTGCGAGCCGAGGTTTGCCGAGCACTGCTTTAGGTCACAGGGAGTGGTGAAGCAAAGTCTCACTGCCTGCCAGTAGGTGTCTGTCCAGGAGCCGGAGAAGGAGCGATGGGCTGAGGAAAAAGGAATCCCTGATACTTCTGCTGGTTAATGACACCCGCAAAGTCTTTCAAAATGTCCCTTTTCTCACATTTAGGGCCTCGTTTGGGACACCCAGCAATGGTGGACAGGTAATTGGATTTTTGGAGCCCAACCAACTTGCGTTTTACACGAGTTCTAGCTTTGGACCTTGGGGCTTAACCTCTCTGTGGCTCAGTTTCCTCACCTGGAGAATGAAGGTAATTATGGCTTCCACCGAGGATCGCTATGGAGTGAATTGTGGCCCCGCCCCCAATTTGTCTATTGAAGCCCTAACCCCTAATGTGACTGTATTAGGATATAGGGTCTGTGAAGAGGCGATAAAGGTTAAATGAGGTCGTAAGGGTGGGAGCCCGAACCTGATAGGGCTGGTGTGCTTTAAAGAAGAGGGAGAATCCTGGCCAGTGTGGCTCAGTTGGTTGGAGCATCGCCCTGCATACTGAAAGGTTGTGGGTTCAATTCCTGGCCAGGGCACATACCTAGGTAGCTGGTATGATCCCCAAGTCAGGGCATATGGGAAGGCAACTGTCAATGTTTTTCTCTTACATTGATGTTTCTCTCTCTCTCTCTCTCTCTCTCTCTCTCTCTCTCTCTCTCTCTTCCTCCCTCTTTTCCCCCCTCCCTCCCTTCTGTCTCACAAACAGATCATGTGAGTACACAATGAGATGGTGGCTGCCTCCAAACCAGAGAGAGAGTCCTCACCGAGTACTCAATCCTGCTTGACCTTGATCTTGGGTTTTCCAGCCACCAGAACTGAGAAAATAAATGTTTGTTGTTTAAGTCGTCCACCTGTAGTATTTAGTTATGGCCTCCTAAGCACACCAAGGCAGGGAGATAGTGATTAAACAAGATGACAGCTACAGGGCGCCCGCTCCAAAGAAAAGCTTGGGGAAGTAAGGGCCACTTACTGGCGCAGTGTTATCCCACTGATGTTGTGATGGGTTGAACTGTGTCTCCCCCAAACTTACATACTGGCGTCCTAACCCCTAGTACCGTAGACTGGAAGAGGGTCATGTGGATGGAATTAGTTATGATGGAGTCTTAGGGTGGGATTCGAATCCAGTAGGACTGGTATCCTTCTAAGAGGAAGTACCGCGTGTAGAGAGAGAGACACACATAGAGGGAAGGCGACGTGAAGAGACACAGAGAGGAGATGTCCAAGAGCAGAAGGACCAGACCCTTCCTTCAGAACCTTCGAAAGGGACCAACCCTGACAATTCCTGGATTTTGGACCCGGGGCGTCCAGAACCGTGAGGCCACACATTTCTGTCGCTTAAGACACCCCATTAGTTACGGCAGACCTAGCAAGGGAATCCGGGGCTAATTTCCTTATTTATGTCTCCTTTTGACTCTCCACGTTCACCAGGGACTGAGCAGGTCAGCCCGAGGACCTCCCGGATAAAGTGGGACTTGTCGGTATTACTTATTATAGAGAATGATGAATGGATTGTGGCAGCTGGCACGACTACATACCGGACGACGAAGAAGTCTTACCCCAGGCCCCAGAAGTTCACGGGATTCTTCAGACACCACAACAATCACAGGGAATGGTTAGGGACCAGCCTCCAATCTCTCTCCTTAAAAAAAATAATTATGGGGGAAAAAAATTCCCTGGGAGCCTAGTACTAAACTCATCTTGGAGCTCAGGACACATTTCTCAGAGAGGATGGTACTTTCTAGATGGTGGTTGACTAACACTTCAGGATGGGCCCCCTCGCTGAGGGTAGCACGAGGTGGCGGTTCACGCTGCACTCCGTTGGACGGTAACATGGAGAGAATCCATTACTCCGTGAACTTACCCACACTCTCTCTCCCCGTGGGATGAAGCGGGGTGAGTCGGCTTCCTCCAGACCCCCCCAGTGGCACAGCCACAACCAATGCCTGCGGCTACCCATGTTGCCTCAGAGATGGTTGGACTTAATAAAGTGTTGGTTTTTATTTTTCAGTCACAAAGCAGCAGAAGTTGGGGTTTTTTCCTTCTATCCTAATTCAATTGTCTTCCTTTCACTGCCTATAACATCTTGGCAGCCCATGTCTGAAATGCTTGAGTTTTTCTCACCCACATTTCTTCTGGAAATGGGTTACTGGTTTGGGGGTGGTGGTGAGGTAGCACTCTTCAATGTTGGGATGCCTTTAAAAATCTCTTTCCATCAAACCAACGAAATGGACAAGTGACAGAGAATTCACCTTGCAACTGTGCCTTTCCATTCACCCATCCCCGCAGGAGGACGAAGCCACGCTTCCGAGTAGGAGAGTGGTGCTCACTGTGATGAGCAACAGGCTCTGGTTGCTGTGCCCTAATTCGCATCATTTGTGTGCCTCCGTTGTCTCATGATCTGCCTTCTGTAGATCACTTCTTTCATAACCTTAATGGTTATACTTTGTTGGTAATGTGTTTTTGTTTTTGTTTTGGTTTGTTCTAGACCCATTTCTTCTTCCTTTTTTTGTGTGTGTTTTGTTTTTTGTTATGTTTTGGGAAGCCCAGTTGTCCTAGTGTGTTGGACATTTTCATTTAATGGAGGAAGAATGAGGGTCTTCGGGCTGAACTGAAATTCTGAACACATTTTGGTTCGTGCACAATGTTGACGGGGAACTGTTCTGCTTCCCTGCCTACTATCATCACATACAGAGAAAATTCTTCTGCCCACCCCCCACGGCACTCGCTTCACTCAGTATCTGACCTCAGCCATGTTCTTATCTCTGCTCCCGGGGCCTGACTGTTCTCAGCTTCAGTTGGTGAATTGATGAGTCACTCATAGTAAATCACTCTCCACTGTCTTCTTTGTTCTCCCTCCCTCCTCTCCTCCCCCTCCCCCCGCCTCTTTTCCCCCCTCCGCCCTGAAATGACCAGGAAGACTTCTGTCACAGTTCACTCTTGTGTTCTGTTTCTGCTGGAGTCCAGGTGTATAAATGAGGCACCTGGAATGGAACCACCCTGCAGACTCTGATGTTTTTCACTGTCTTAGTCAGCTTGGGCTGCAATAACAAAATATCATAAACTGGGGGGGGGCTTATTTTACTTCCCATCATTCTGGAGGCTGGGAAGTCCAAGATCAAGGTGTCACCCATTTTGATTCTTGGTAAGGATGCTCTTCCTACCTCACAGAAGGTCACCTTCCTGCCATGTTCTTATATGGCTATTCCTCAGAGCATGCACATGGAGAGATCTCTCGCTCTCTGTTGTTATAAGGCCACTAATCCTATAGGATGGGGATCCCACCCTTACGAATTTGAGGGTAGATGGAATTCAACCCATAGCATTCATTGACTATGGTAATGCTGTCTGTTTTTCTCTTTATTTTTTGTCCTTATAAAAAAATAATCCAAGTTTTCTCTTCATGGAGACTTATTTATGAATTAGTTAAATATTTCCAGTGGCTCTTTTGCATCTTCTTCTTCATCTCCAGATCTGTTTTCTTTTTTGTTGTTGTTGTGGTTAATCCTCACTCGATGATATTTTTCCATTGATTTTTAGAGAGAGTGGAAGAAAGGGGGAGAGACAGAGAGAAACAAAGAAATATTGATGTGAGAGAGGTACACCAATTGGTTGCCTCCCACATGCACCCTGGTGGGGATCGTGCCTGCAACCCAGGTACGTGCCCTTGACCAGAATCAAACATGGGAAGGCTGAAGGATCAGCCTATGAGCTGATGCTCTATCCACTGAGCCGAACCAGCTAGGTCTCCAGGTTTGTTTTAAGAAGAGTATTCTAATGTCCATTCTGTTCAGTATAATTTAAGAAGGAGCCCGTGCTGGGCTTAGGAGATGGGAAAACATGGCTCTCAGGGAAGAACAAGCATGGTGACAGAAAACTGTGGAAACCAGAGCTAGTCTTGAGCTCCAGGTTAGCATTGGTGGAGACAGATGGGTAATAATACAAGTAGTGTAGAAATAGCCAAAAAGTGACATAGCATTAATGTACTTAATAGGAAACACAACTCAATATGTTCCAGACTCAATTATACTTGAAATAGCAACAAAATCTTTCAGGTGATCTGATTGCTAGAAAACTATAATTGGAAGACCTATTTTTTCAACAATACTGTATTCACTGAAGCCTCAGAAGACCGTAATTTTTGTAAAAGTGTCCAATATCTTTGATACTAGTGAACAGAGCTTTAGTCCTGCTGATTTCTACCCTATCTTTTGAACACAGCTTTTTGTTGGAGTTCCATTTGTTTATTCTTCCACGAAGTCATCCCTGATTTTTCCAACCTTACAGTCTAAACTTTTTTTTTTGTCACAAATCTATTAGTAGGCTTTGTATTTAATACTTCTCACTTGATTTTATTATTTAGCTGCATCATCAGTTTGGTTTTGTCTTGCTGATGAAAATGTAACTTTTTCAAGAATTCCACTCGTGTTTTAATTAGTGCACTATTCCTCATAATACTCAGCATAGTACTTAGTATTAAGTGCAAGTAATTAATAAATCCTGAATTAAATTAACATTTCTAGGAGACCGGGGCCAACAGAAGGGTAGCAAAAGTAACCTAAAGAGGGATATAATTTTGAGTCAACCACTTGAGGGTTTATGGATGATAATAAAGCATATAGAATATACTATAGTATTTTTTTAAATAGATTTCTACATATATGTACTAATACAAATTCCCTGACTTATGAATGCCCTTAATAAGGAATAGCAGAAATTAATTTTCAAGTTCAGAAGCTTGGAGCTTTTGATTTATGTGGCCACATTTATTCCTCAATAGTCTTGCCCATTGAAGTAATTGGCGCCACCATCCACATATTAAATTCTATGGACTGTACCTCTACACCACATTTCTAATGCTACCACCCTCGTCCACCCCGCCATCCTCTTTTGCTTAGTCCACTGTCTTGCTTCCCCCTTTCTCTCATGGGAATGCACACACAGCCAGGGCGATCTTTTAAAAAACACCTACTGAAATGTTACATGAGATGTTACTGAGAATTCTGTGAAATGTGACGTTGCACTCAGGAGAAGTTCCAGACTTCCACCTGGGTCTGCCAAGTCCTATAGCACCTGGTCCCACTCCCCCCCCCCCCCCCCCCCCGCCCCCGGGGCCCCATCTCCTATAGATTCCCGCTCTTAGTGTATTTTAGCCACAATGGCCTTATTTTTATTCCTGGAATTCGTTGTGCCTGCCTGTAGCTTAAGAATTTGTCCCCCCAAGACTACTGACTGTGCTTCTTCTGTTTACGTTCCCTAGACAGTAAGAGGGAAGTGTCTTTGAAGATAAGCAAACAAAACTGATAGATGGACGCTTGCTAACCCTGGTATTTTAGGGGAACCAACTCCACTGCTGCCAGTAAAATGGAAGTGCCCCCTGCCTCCCCCCACGCCCCCCCTCCCAGTGATTAAGCCAGGCAAGAAACCCACATGACTTCACTCGAAGGGAAATGCCAACACTCCAGTGTATCTTTACAAATCATTTGGGTCCTTTGTGAGGAAGGGTGACCCAAACGGGGTCAGGATGAGTAATGATAGGAATCTGAGGAAGACAGCCTGACAAAGGTCAGAATCCTGTTCTACCACCTATGCCTCAGACCTCAAAGCACAGTGAGCAAACCCACGGAGCTGAGGTGTCAGTTTCTAGGACCCAGGTCACCGCTGTCCCGGGCACTGGGCCTCCACTCTAAGGGCTCACACATTTTACACAACAGGAGCGTGTCTGAAGCCCCACAGAAGACCTGATGCTCGGAGACATCAATTGTCTTTCCCTTAGGCTACGCTGGTTTTCATGGAGCGACCATTTGCTCAGAACTTGGTGCCCAAAGTGTTCAGTGTTTTGAATAGGTATTGGCAAGGTAACGGATCTTACGCTAACATTTTCCCAGGGCAAATGTAAACAGTGTATTTGTCAGGGTCTTCAAGAGAAACAGAACCGCCCAGTCGGCTTGGCTCAGTGGTTGAGCATTAACCTATGAACCAGGAGGTCACGGTTTGATTCCTGGTCAGGGCACATGCAGGGTTTTGGGCTTGATCCCCAGTGTGGGGCGTGCAGGAGGCAGCTCATCCATGATTCTCTCTCATCATTGATGTTTCTATCTCTTTCTCCTGCTCCTCTTCCTCTCTGAAATCAATGAAGATACATAAAAAAAGAGACAGAATAGGTACGTACATGTATAAGTAAACTTGTATGTTAAGTTGATCAGATTTTAACATTGGTAAAGTGGGACACCATTGACCGGGGGTGGGGGTGGTTCTTGATTAAAAATTTGGTCTATATGGAGCAACAACATTTTTTCAAAGAACGCAAAAATAGTATTGTAATATATTTTTAAAAATTTCAACATAAGTACAATTTACAAATATAATAAATAAATAAAAATTATGTAGATATTATTTTATTCTTTGGCATATTTCTCATTTGAGTGAATTTTTTTAGTAGATTGCTTTCGTCATTTAAAAGGTCATGAAAATTTTCACAAGAATTTGTTAAATTATATTTCACACATAAAATGGCTTTTAAGGTCTCAACACTTAATTGTAACATAAGTCGTGTCACTTTCAAGATGGCGCTAGACTTTTTGCTGCCACTATAAAATATAAATAATATGAGTACTATCTGCTAAATTCAAGAAAATTTATGTATTTATGAAATAAATAAATAAATTACTTACCTAAATTATCTGAATAGCTGAGTTGTAATGACATCACTTGTTTAACTAGCTTACTAGCACACAGTACGATGTATATAGTCTGAGAGACAGTTACAAAATGTTTTTGTCATTGAGAACTTTGATAAGCAGTTCTAGATAATCAGTTCTCAACAATTATTTGTTATTATTAAAGTTTAACATTATAAAATTAACAAAAATAATATGACTCATATCCTGCTAAATAGCCACATGGCTGCTGAAAACTGTATATTCCCTTCCCATTCTCTCGCTGTTCCCTAGTTTGTCCTGCATTCTTTAAAAAAAATTGGGATTTTTTTTTAAAACGCCGTGGGACACGGGACAAATTGGAACTACCCCACCAAAAGTGGGATGTCTGGTCACCTTATTGCATGTATGAGAGAGATACTTATTTTAAGGAACTGACCCAGGCGATCGCAGAAGCTGACAAGTCCCCAGTTTGCAGGGTAGACCAGCAGGCTGGAGACGCAGGGAGGAGCTGATGGTGCAGCTGGAGTCTGTAGGCAGGATGTCGTCCCAATTTAATTTCTTTGCGGGAGGTCAGTCAGACTATCCACTGATTAGAGGAAGCCCACACATGTTATAGATGACAATCTGCTTGACTCAAAGTCAATGCTCATTTCATCTCAAAAATACCTTCACAGAAATATCTAGAAGGATCTTTGACCCAATCTCTGGGTACTGTGGCCTAGCCAAGTAGACCCATGAACTAGTCATCACAAGTGGCTTGAATTTAGACCACAGAAATTCCTCCTCATTTCCCAGCTCAGACACAGGTTCCCAAGGTGGTCACGGGGAATCCCTGTGTGTTTGTTCTGCTCACAGGGAAGGTCACAGATTCTGGTAGGATAGGTCTTTGAGGCTTCCCACACCACACGCCAGTAGCACATTGCTAAAATGTCTTCAGAGGAATGTCACACGGAAAAGCTTCCACGGCTGTACATTCTTGGCAGAGGGGTAAACCAGAGGCAGTGCTTTCTCAAGCTGCTTCCTTCTGGGATATCACACTGTGCTGTGGTGATGTCACCCTGTGAGGACAGTTTAATAGTAACACCTCTCTCTCCATGGAGGTGCTCCCAGAGGGGGTCCTCCCCGCCCCCATTCCCACCAGCTGTATGTTGCTGTCACAGTTACATATTTTAAAGCAAAAGCTTATTACTTTAAAAGTTGTTATTTAACATTGTACTCTTCTCTCTTTATATATAACTAGAGGCCTGGTGCATGAAATTCGTGCGTGCATGCGTGTGTGTGTGTGTGTGTGTGTGTGTGTGTGTGTGTGTGTATGTGTGTGTGTGGGTCCCTCAGCCCAGCCTGTACCCTCTCCAATCTGGGACCCCTTGAGGGATGTCTGAGTGCCTGTTTAAGTCTGATCCTGGTGGGTTTGGGCCTACATTGGCAGTCGGACATCCCTCTCACAGTCCAGGACTGCTGGCTCCCAACTGCTTGCCTGCCTGCCTGCCTGATTGCCCCTAACCGCTTCTGCCTGCCAGTCTGATCACCCACTAACCACTCCCCTGCCAGCCCGATTGCCCCTAACTGTTGGCCTGATTACCCCTAACTGCCATCCCCTTCTGGCCAGGTCACCCCTAACTGCCCTCCCCTTCTGGCCTGGTCACCCCTAACTGCCCTCCCTGCTGGCCTGGTCACCTCTAACTGTCCTCTCCTGAAAGCCTGGTCCTCCCAAACTGCCCTTCCCTGCAGGCCTGGTTACCTCTAACTGCCCTTCTCTGCCGGTCTGGTCGCCCCCAACTGCCCTCCCTTGCTGCCTGATCACCTCCTATTGCCCTCTCAGGACAGGTCACCCACAACTGCCCTCCCCTGCCGGCCATCTTGTGATAGCCATCTTGTGTCCACATGGGGCAACCATCTTGGGTGTTGGAGTTATGGTCAATTTGCATATTACCTCTTTATTATATAGGGTATTAGAGGCCCAACACATAATTGAAATCTCGAGGAGGTGCCCCACTTCCCGCTGGGCGAGATGGCACCCCATAGTGGGGGGGGGGGGGAACGCGCGCATGCCTGACTTGCAGTGTCCCCTGGCCTCCCCTGCTTGTGTCTGCTCCAGGGTTTTCTGAGCCACCGCGCCGGCTCAGGCAGGCCTCCCGTGTCTCTGTCTTGTCTCCACTCTGGGCCTCACCTGTGCATGCAAACTCCTCCTGTCTGGTTGTGACCTGTTATGGAGTCCTGGCCTAATTTTCATATTACCTCTTCATAATATAGATATATACTGATGGATGCTATGTTGATAATAAACAAAAGGAGTTTAAGTACAATAGAAAATAAAGGACTAATAACTATAAAATTATTTCAGATAGTCTGCTCTCAATGTGGAAACAATTATTCTTTGTCTTCTATATTCTGCTCAGAAAGTTTCATTCAGCCTCATCTTATGAATTCTTTTAATTTTTGAGCACCTGTTATTTTATTATTATTATTATTATTATTTTAAAATATATTTTATTGATTTTTCACAGAGAGGAAGAGAGAGGGATAGAGTTAGAAACATCAATGAGAGAGAATCATCAATCAGCTGCCTTCTGCACCCCCCCCCACTGGGGATGTGCCCAAGGCACATGCCCCTGACCGGAATCGAACCCAGGACCCTTCAGTCTGCAGGCCGATGCTCTATCCACTGAGCCAAACCGGTCCAGGCACACCTGTTATTTTAAATTAAACAACAAGGGCTCTTAATTACAGGAGGTAGTAAAATTCTTAAAGCTTATACCTTATTGTTGGCTCTGTTTTTAAAAAAAATATTGCATTGTCATTTTTGTTAGTGAAATAGCACAGGCTATATTTATCGTTTGCTAGTAGGACCAATTTTCTCTCACAAGAATATTTGGTATCGCCTTCCGAAGATCAGAGGCTGAACTCAGAGAAATGACTGTCAGGTGTCTTTGACACCCAGTTCATCCTTGAGGCTTCCCAGTTGGTTTCCAGGGAGTGCTAATGGTTTAATCCCTCACCTTATCAAAGGAGGGTGCTGAGAATATTGAAATATGTTTGGCAGGCTCCATATTTTAAAATTAGCTCAGCAATAAGTGCTTGTCAACAGTTCAGAGACAAACATTTGAAAGTTAGTACATTAAAAAAAGTACATAGAAAGTATACAGGAGAAACCAAGATGTTGGCATAGGGTAGACACCCGAATGCAGCATACTACAACAATTTTGAATTTAGAACTGGAAAACAGGGGAAACATTGCCCTGAAGCACCTGAGAGGAGGCTTTACCATCTGGGAAGGAGAGAGAAGGCACGCTGAGCCTCAGAAACTGTGAAGGTGCGGAGAACTGTGCGCGCGAAAAGGTGGCTGCAGAGTTCCTTGCTGGCTTGCTCATGGTGTGTGGAGAGGGCGGGCTGAGTTTGCTACTGGCCTACTCCTGGCGCGCTGAGAGGGTGGACAGCTAATGCATGGCTGGCTTTCTTGTTCAGGAGGAAAACAGAATCACCCTATTGCTCTGATAGACGGCCCCAGGCAGGGAGAGGCTGGACTGTCAGGCAGTGGGCAGACATCTCAGAGGTGTGTGAAGCCAGTGGCCATTACTGCGGGACTCAGGGAGGGGTCTAAGGGAAACCAAAGTTTGTTTCCACCACCCTGAGACTCTGCCCCATCCAAGCTGAGCACAGAAGCTCTCCCAGAGGCTGGCTTTCTCTAAGGAGGGACTGACCGGAATCCAAAGCTTGTTTGCACCTTTACCAAAGAGGTGCACGCCCCTGCAACCAATCTTGCGAGATTCACCGTGAATAGGACTTCCCTAAGGTGAGACTGACAGGGAACCAAAGCTTGTTTGCGCCACTCTGATACTCCACCTCATCCAAGTGGAGTACAGAAGCCCTTCTAGCTGAGACACTGCTGATCCTCACAGCCAATTGGCTTGAAGATAAACACTTCCCAGTGATACCAACAATAAGCAAGGCTTACCAACAAGACTGCACACACAGCCCACAAAGGGCTACACCAAGACTGTCCACCTCAGGTAACTGGGAAGGCTGTGCTATTGGGCTCTACCAGAACACCTAGCACACAAAACTATTCCATCAAATCAGGGAAACAATTAAAATGCAGAGAAAAAGTAGGACACAAAGGAAGGAGATGGAGGAAAAGAAAAGAATGGACATTGAGTTAAAAACTACAGTTATAAGGTTTTTCAAGAATTTCCTAGAAAAGGCCGATAAAATAAATGAGATCGATGAGGATATGAAAAGGGATCAACTAGAAATAAAAAGGGATCAACTAGAAATAAAGAAAACATTGTCTGAAATAAAAAATATTACACAGAGTCCTAAAAACAGACTGGAAGATCGCAAGAATCAAGACAAAGATTTAGAACACAAAGAGCCAGAGGACATTCCTCTGCAGAAGCAAGAAGAAAAGAGAATCCAGAACATTGAAGACAGTGTAAGAAACCTCTGGGACAATTTCAAGCGAACCAACATCAGAATTATGGGGGTCCCAGAAGAAGAGAGAGAGCAAGATACCGAAAGCATATTTGAAGAAATAGTGACAGAAAAGTTCCTCCACCTGGTGAAAGAAATAGACTTACAAGTCCAGGAAGTACAGAGAACCCCAAACAAAAGGAATCCAAAGAGGACCACACCAAGACACATCATAATTAAAATTTCAAGAGCAAAAGACGAGAGAATATTAAAAGCAGCAAAAGAAAAGCAGATAGTTACCTGTAAAGGAGCACCCATATGATTGTCAGCTGATTTCTCAACAGAAACCATGCAGGCCAGACGGGAATGGCAAGAAATATTCAAGGTGATGACTAGCAAGAACCTACAGCCAAAAATACTCTATCCAGCAAAGCTATCACTCAGAATCGAAAGCCTGATAAAGAGCTTCACAAAAAATAAGAAGCTAAAGGAATTCATTACCACCAAACCAGAATTATATGAATTTCTGAAAGGGTTTATTTAGGAAGAAGAAGAAGATAAAGATAAAAATGATGAACAACAAATACGTAACTATCAACAAGTGAAACTAAAAACCAAGGGAATTAAAAAGTCTGATGAACAAAATTAACTGGTGAATATAATAGAATCAGAGGTATGGAAGGGGAATGGACTGACGATTCTCGGGGAAAAAGGGAGTGGGGGTGCGGGAAGAGACTGAACAAAAACTGTGCACCTATGGATGAGGACAATGGGAGGTGGGGAAAGGGCAGAGGGTGGGGTGGGAACCTGGTGGAGAGGAGCAATTAGGGGTGGGGGGGGAAGAGGGACACATTTGTAATAATCTGAACAATAAAGATTTATTCAAAATTGAAAAAAATAAAAAATAAAATAAAGGGATAACTGGAGGTATTTAAGAATAAATAGATTGGGCAGCTACTTGGTAGGTGTGTGAGAAGAGATAAAGAAGGTTCAGCTTGGAAAGGTGTTTGGACTAGTTTTGTCATGATATTCTCTGATCTTTAAAATAAAGTGATTAATGTTAAAAAAATAAAAAAATAAAAAAATAAAAATACTTAGTTTATCCAGAAAAAAAAGAAAGTATACATAAAATATGTTTCTGTGATGTATTTCTCTCTCTCTTTATGATGGGTAGAAATATACTCTTACCCATATTTGTGTGTGTGTATGTTTATGTATAAGTAAACGTATTTGTATGAGAGAGATATTTATTTTAAGGAACTGGCTCAGGTGAGTGCAGAAGCTGACAAGACCCCAGTTTGCAGGGTAGGCCAGCAGGCTGGAGACCCAGGGAAGAGATGATGGTATTCTAGTCTGTAGGCAGGATTGCCGAATTTACATTTCTTTGGGGGAGGTCAGTTAGACCGTCCACTGATTAGAGGAAGCCCACCCATGTTATAGACAGCAATCTGCTTTACTCAAAGTCAATGCTCATTTCATTTCAAAAGTATCCGACACAGGAACTGACACAAAGATTCAACAGTTACTTGAAATTTCATTTCTAGAATAAAATATACTTGTCCATTAGTGACTATTGTAGCTCATACTTGAGATGTGAAATAAAAATGTCCTAAAGATTTGTCAATAGGTTTACAGTCTAAAAAACATTTTATAATACATAATATTATGGTATATAATGATCTGAGTCCTTACAAAAGTATGTAGACCTGCATCTTTATATATTACTCCAATAGAGATTTTCTCTCTCTCTCTCTCTTCCTCTGAATAATTATAAAGGCAGGATTTATTAAGATACATTTCATTTTCAAAATTGAGCTATCCACTATTTAAGTGTGTACACATTTTTTGGGAGACGTATGTGTGTGTGTGTGTGTGTGTGTGTGTGTGTGTGCTCTCTTCTGCATTCTGTATTATACAGTCACTGTAATCGGTTAAGCCAACCCTTTTGGTGAGCTGCCTCCTACTTTCCCTTAATGCTGCTGGAAGATCTCTGCCATAAACTACAGGTGAATATCATGTCTTCTGAAAGAGACATCCAAGAAAGGCCCCCTTAGAACCATAGAGAAAAGGGCTGCACCAATCTTGAGTCTCAGGCTTTACAGGAATATTTCAGTCCATAAACAAATGCCTTGCTGACAGTAAGTAGACCGCTAACCCAAGCTCACCAGCCCAGACAGATGACTTTTAGAAGTAGACTACCAATCTATGACCATTGGGGAAATAATGATTAACACAGGATAAATGCACCTGGTGAGAAAAACCTGCCTGTCTACTTTTTAAGTTTTGGTCACTCTTGGTAATCTAAATCTGACAGTCTTAAACCCTAAAGTTCTTTGTTGCTCTCTACTTGTTGATTCTCTAAATGATCACTCTTATTTCATTAAATAATCACTCTTGCTGCATTTATAAGCCATCTTTACCACTGTCCTTGGAAATTATATTTACAAATTACCCTAACTGAAAAAAGATCTAAAAGAATTCAAGAAGTTCTCCTCCCATTGGGTCCATTTGTAGAACACAGAGGACCCATAAGATATACTTTGTTTTGTATATTTGGGTTTGAGACATGCAAAATACTTGTGAAAATACATAAAGCAAAAATAACTCAAAATAAAAAAATCAGTACTTAATAACTGAAAGCAAGTGAAACAAGCGAACTTATTTGTGTACTAAGCTAGGAGCAAACAAGGAAAAATTATTGCAGGGGACTTTACTAGCAAACAAGATGATTGGACTGCACCAACCCCCTGTGGGATATGTATATGATAGGGAGAAAAGGTGTGAATGCATCTGTCTATAAACAACTTCGCCCCCCCTTGGAGGAATGAATTGTGTGCAAACATTAATACAATCATTTAGGGGAGTTAAATATCCTGATACCTTGCATCTCCTGGGCAAGTGTCCAAGGATGAACAATAATATCCAGGATAAGTTTCATACTCTTGTTCATTTTTTAAAGACTTTATTTTTAGAGCAGTTTCAGGGTCATGGCAAAATTGAGAAAAAGGTGTAGAGAGTTCACACATAACCCCTGCCTCTACACATGCCTAACCTCCCCGTTACCAACATTCCCCAACCAGAGTGGTACATTTGTTGTAATAGATGAACCAACATTAACACATTGTAGTCACTTGAAATTCATAGTTAACCTTAGTTCATGTACATGCTTTGGGGTTTAGACAAATATATTCTGACATGTATCTGCCATTGTAGTATTTTCATTGCCCTAATAATCCCCTGTGCTCTATCTCTTCATCCCTGCCTCTAACTCCAACCCTGGCAACCACTGATCTTTATACTGTCCCTATAGTTTTGGATTTTCCAAAATGTCATATTCTTGAAATCATACAGTACATAGGCCTTTACAGATGGGCTACTTTCACTTAGTAACATGCATTTAAAATTACTCAATATCTTTTTATGTCTTGGTGTTCATTTCTTTCTTTTTATTAATCTTTATTGTTGAGATTATTACAGATGTCCCTCTCCCCCCCCTATAACTCCCCTCCACCCAGTTGCCACCCTGCCCCAGACCCTCTCCACCCTATTGTCTGTGTCCATAGGTAATGCATACATGTACATAAGATCTTTGTTTAATCTCTTCCTGCACCTTCACACCCCTTTCCCTCTGAGAATCATCAGTCTGTTCTATTTACATGCCCCTGATTCTATTCCATTCACCAGTTTATTCTGTTCATCAGATTTTTTTATTTGTTTGATTTTTAGATTCAATTGTTGATAGGTATGTACATGTTGCCACTTTGTTGTTCATATTTTTTATCTTTACCTTTTTCTTCTTCTTCCTCTTCATAGAGAATACCCTTCAGCATTTCATATAATACTGGTTTGGTGGTGATGAACTCCTTTAGCTTTTTCTTAATCTGCGAAACTCTTCAATTCTAAATGATAGCTTTGCTGGGTAGAGTAATCTTGGTTGTAGGTTCTTGATATTCATCACTGAATATTTCTTGCCACTCCCTTCTGGCCTGCATAGTTTATATTGAGAAATCAGCTGACAGTCCCATGGGCATGCCCTTGTAGGTAACTAACTGCTTTTCTCTTGCTGCTTTTATGATTTTCTCTTTGTCTTTTCCTCTTGGCATTTTAATTATGATGTGTCTTAGTGTGGTCCTCTTTTGTTTGGGACTCTCTGTGCTTCCTAGACTTGTAAGTCTATTTCTTTCAGCAGGTGGGGGAAGTTTTCTGTCATTATTTCTTCAAATAGGTTTTCAACATATTGCTTTCTCTCTTCTTCTAGCACCCCCATAATTCAGTGGTTGGTACACTTGAAGTTGTTCCAGAGGCTCCTTACAGTATCTTCATATTTTTGGATTCTTTTTCTTTTTGTTTTTCTGGTTGGATATTTTTTGCTTCCTCATATTTCAAATCGTTGACTCCTTGAAAGTCTCACTAATTCCATTGGAGGTTTTTAGAAGATTCTTGAGTAACCTTACCAGGTGTACTGATTAATAATGTGGATTTTTGTAATCAAAGAAAACACTATAATTTCCAGGGAAACATCAAAAGTGCTTTATTCAAAGTAATGTCCATCATTAGCTACACATGTCCCCCATCTTTCAGGTAATTTTGGATACCATCCCAATAGAACTTTTCTTATTTTGAGGCAAACTACTCAGAGACCCAATTTTTTACTTATTTGTATGTTTTGAACTGCTGCTCAGAAAGGGCGTGTGCCATCAATCAAAACAAGTGGTAATCTGAAAGAGCAAGGTCTGGTGAATATAGCAGGTGGGTTAATACTACCCAGGCAAGATCTTTTAATGTGTCTTTAACTGGTTTTGAAGTGTGTGATGGTGCGTTATCATGAAGCAAAATTACTTTTCATGTCTTCTGAACTATTCTGGTCATTTTACGATCAGTGTTGTTCAAATTGATTGCTTATTGTCGGTAGTGATCAGTAGTAATGGCTTCACCTGGTTTTAGAAGTTCATAATACAGCACAGCTTCCTGATTCTACCAAATGCAGAGCATTGTTTTCTTTCCAAAGCGATTTGGCCTTGCAGTCAATGTTCATGGTTGATCTGGATCAACCCATGATTTTGTGCATTTGGAATTCTCAAAATATATTCACTTTGCACTGCCAGTCACAATTTGATGAAAAAAACTTTCTTTTGTGCTGTGGAAGCAAGATTTTACTGATGACTTTTCAGTTTTCCATTTGTCTTTTGTTCAGTTGATGGGGCACCGATCTTCTTTTCTTTAAAATATTTCCCATTTCTTGTAAATGATTGGAAATTGTTTGCTGAGAAATGTTTAATCTTCAAATAGTTTTTGAGTTTAACACGCATCTTCATCCAATAATGCTTGTAATTGTTGGTCTTCAAATTTTTTCGGTTGGCTTGGACGTTCTTGTCTTTCACATCAAAATTATCACTTTTAAAGCAATTAAATCAGCATTTACAAGTATCTTGAGATGGAGCATGCTCTCATAAGCTTCCCGAAGTATATGATAACTTTCAGCAGCACTTGTCTTCAAAATAAAGTAATGAATTAAAAATGCCTTCAAATGCTCTTTATTTTTTGGCACAAAATTTGACATTTTTAAGTGTAAAAATATCTATGGTGTTAACACCTTCAGCAAATTTGGCATAGGAAGTTTTGAAGCTTGTTGTCAATACAACAAAATAGCATACATACCAAATCGCATATATATCAACATATGTGTAACTCCATCTATTGAAAAAAATCCACATTATTAACCAGTACACCTAGTATAAGTATGCTTTTGAACTCTATATTCAGTAGTTTGCGTTCCCCCTTCCCCAATTCTTTGGTTTGTGATGTTTCTTTGTCTCCACATTTTGGCTGCTTCCCTGTGCTTGTTTCTATGTATTGGACAGAACTGCTCACTCTCCTTGAGTTGATAGAGTGGTCTTGTGTAGTAGCTGTTCTATGGGGCCAGTGGCTCAAGCCTCCTCAGTCACCTGAGCTGGGCCCTCTAGGTGCACCCCTTTGTGGATTGAGAGCACAGTCTTGTTGTAGTTGAGACCCCATTGCTGTTAGTATCCCTGGGAAAAATTGATCTCCAGGCCAATTGGCTGTGGGGACCAGCTGCTACTACAGTGGGGGAGCTGCTGTGCAGGAGACATCCCTATGGAGCAGGACTTGCTTCAGTGGGGCTTTGATGCTCACTGAGTCTGCCCCTTGCATGTGTCAGTTGTGGATGTGTAGAGATGTAATTTGCTATGGCCTGACACTAACCACTGGGTACACTGGCTCTTGGGTCTCCAGGAAGGTGACCCAACAGGAGCTACAGAGAGATCTGCAGAATCCTCTTCTTTGTATTGAGTTTGGAAGTGCCCAAATGAGGCTCAGCTGTGAAGCAAGGCAGGCTGGTGCTGGTGCTGGGTCTTGGGCCTTTTATTGATAGGTTTGGCGCTTCTGACCCAGCTGCAGCTTGTTTGACAGGTTTTTAGCCTGAGAAAGAATAGGCTATTCATTTGCAAAACAGCTGCACACAGCTTGGGTGGGGTTGTAAATTGGGTGGGGTGGGGTCTCAGGGAATCACCAGGGTGGAGCAAACAAGGAATGGCTGACTGGCAGAAATGGTATTCTACAACCAGAGAGGTCCCAACATGGGAACAATGATCCCTGAGAGCACCCCAGTCTGGAAGAAAGCCGCCCCGGAGTTCCTGCCCCATACCTGACAGTCCAGTTTCTTCCCGTATGTGTCTGGGTCCTCCAGAACCTCGCCTGGTACTGGAGCTCAGAGGAAGCAGGAGCTTGTGAGTTCAGTTTCTGTGCCAGCCTTTTAAGAGGAGCAGCTGGGTCCTCCAGCAGCCTCTGTGTCACTGAGCCCATATTTGCATTGGTGTTTACAGCCCATAGTTCCTCCTGCCCATAGAGACTTCTGACTTATTTCCCCAGCTCTGAGACCCTGGACTGGGGGGGGGGTCTGGTGTGGGGCTGGAACCCCTTGTTTCCTTGGGCAGCCTCTGCAGAGATGATCTCCCTCCTGATTAAAAAAGTAGCACATGTGGGTGCTGGCCCATCCTTCCACGCCTCCACCTCTCTTACCAGTTTCAGTGTGCTTTCTCCTTTACTTCTCTAGTAGGGCTCCCATTCAGCCAGCTTCCTGGTGGTTCTGGATAATGGTTCTGTATTTTAGTTATAAATGTGTTTGATGTGTTTGTGGGAGGCGGCAAGTACAGTTATCTATGCTGCCATCTTGGTTTCTCTTCGATGCTCATTTCTTTTAAGCACTGAATATTCTTCTTCTTCTTTTTTTTTTTTTGGCAATGGGAACAGAATGGTATTTTTATTATTTTTTATTTTTTCATTTTTTAAAAATTTATTAAGGTATTATATGTGTACATAGCTTACCATTGCCCCCCCCCCCACCTCCCATACATGCCCTCCCTCCCCAGAGTTTTGTGTTCGTTGGTTGTACTTATATGCATGCATACCAGTCCTTCCATTGATCTCTTATCTCCCCCAGATCTCCCTCCCCTCCCTGCTGTCATTTGACAGTCTGCTTCTTTTATGGTGACTATCTCTCCCCCTCCGGTTTACTCCCCCCCCCCCCCAGTCCCACCGCTTCCCGGGGGCACACGGCTCTCCCGGGGCACATAAACACTGAATATTCTATTGTCTGGATGTACTACAGTTCATTCATACAATTACTGAAGGAATCTTGGTTGCTTCTAAGTTTGGAAATTATAAATAAAGTTGTTATGGACATCCATGTGCAGGCTTTTGTGGAGACATACATTTTCAACTCTTTTGGGTAAATACCAAGGGGCATCATTGCTGAATTGTATGGTAAGAGGATATTTAATTTTGTAAAAAAAACTACCAAACTGGCTTCCATCAGCAATAAATAAGAATTCCTGTTGTGCCACATTCTCACCAGCACTAGGTATTGTCAATGTTCTAGATTTTGGTCATTCTAATACGTGTGTAGTGATATCTCATTGTTTTAATTTGCATTTCTCTGATGACATATTTTGTGGAGCATCTTTTCATATTAGCTATTTGTAAGTAAATGAAACTCATTTTTGGTAGTTGTCTGTAAAGGTTTTTTACTCAGTTTATAATCAGGTTATTTTCCTTTTTTAAATAACCCTCACCTGAGGATATGTTTTTATTGATTTTTTTTGAGGGGGAAAGAGAAAGATCAATGTGAGAGATTAATTAAACCATTACTTAATGTAAGAGATAAATTAAACCATTACCTTCTGGATGTGCCCTAACTGGAAATCAAACACACAACCCAGGTATATGCCCTGACCAGGAATCCAACTGGCAACCTTTTGGTACACAGGATGACACTCAACCAACTGAGCCACTCTGGCTGGGCAATAGATATTTTTACTATCTTCATTAAGCTGATATTTCAAATCAGTGTAAGATAGAAGAAATCATTTTAAAATTATCTTGAGACAGGCGCTAAATATTCAGAAAAATGTTAAATTTAAAATTCATTCTTTGATTTCATAATAACTAAAACATATTCCAGTTGGCTTAGCTGTTAAATAGAAGAGGAAAACAGATATATTAAAATATAATTATGACCTGCTGGTATGGCTCACTGGTTTAGCATCAACATATGAACCAGAGGTCATGGTTTGATTCCCTATCAGGGCATATGCCTGGGTTGTGGGCTTGATCCCCAGTGTGGGGCGTGCAGGAGGCAGTTGATCAATGATTCTCTCTCATCATTGACATTTCCATCTCTCTCTCCCTCTCCCTTCCTCTCTGAAATCAATAAAAATATTTAAAACAAAAATGATTATGAGCAAATATTTATTTAATAAAGAAGAATATGAAAAGGCTTTCTCAGAATAATGTCAAAGAAATGAACAAAATACTTCATTTTTGTCTTTTCTGTTAAATAATATCACTCACCTAGGACTTTGTGGATAATTGTCTTCAGGAAATCTTGGCTTAATATCTAGGTCCTCTTCAAAGATATTTGCTTTTTCTTTGGGATATGTGACTGACTATTTTAAAAGTTTATCCTTGAAGGTCAATCAACCAGTAAAAAAGGATACTTATGAGTGAGATATACTCTACAACAAATATACTTGAAACACATATACTCTTTCACTTGGCATATTCAAGTTCTTTTCATTTTAGAAAGATTTTTCTGTATTATATCTTTGAATATTTTTAATAAAAAATATTCTGTTGGATTTAGGAGAACCTAAGACTATCAACCATTTCTTTCCCTCCCACACTTGAAAGCAAAAAAGAAATAAGACCCAGGAGACAGACTAATTGAAGTTTAATATGTTATCTTTATTACCGTAAAGCCAGAAAATATGACTTGCGGGCTGAGGCCATGTGGGTTTATGACATTCCTCCTGAATTAGACAGATTTACTTCCCTTGCCTCATGCCTCCCAGACAGCGCTCCAACTTGCGCTGAGAAGGAGAGCAGGCTGTCCACAGGCGGAACAGAAGCAAGGGCCAAAAGGCACCCACCCACCATTTCCAGTTCTTTATTCCAAATTCACTCCTCAGATCAATCACTCTGTCCCTGGAGAAAATGAAATGAAAGGATGGAACAAAGATAAAATCTGATGTTTCATATTTTTCCCCTCTAAGAGAATTGAGTGGAGGGTCTCTTCTGTCAGTAGAAAGACAAGGCAAGGGGAACAGGGGGTTGACAAAGATCCTTTGCTTGACCAAACTTGAGTCAGGCTCCTACGTCTTCTCTCCAGCCCACCTGTGCCCTTCCTTGTAAAATCCAGTTTTAGAAAGAACCCCGTGAAGTCAGTGTAGCCAGAATCAGCCCCACCCTTGATATCTGATCAGATTCCTCACCCTTCGCCATCCAGGTGAGGTCTGGTCATCCTGGCCTGTCTTCAGCAAAGAATCCCGTCCAGTCAGGTTAGCCAGAATCTCCTGTACCTGGACGTTTCCGCTTAGTGATTTTCCATTCACTGACCCACGCCCTGCTCCTTGGCAATAAATTCCCAGGTGCCTGTGCTGGGTTAGGCGTTGAGCCCAATCTCTGTCTCCCATTGTAAAATCCCACTGTGGTGGCCCCTCTGCCTGTCCGTCTTTATCTTTAATAAGTGTTATTGAATATTTTTCCATTAAGGATGATCTCAACGTTATGTGGATAGTTTCCTGTTTCAGACATCGATTATACCGGACTATCTTTACCTAGATTCCATCATTCTTATTTTCTTTCTTTTTTTTTAAAAAAAATATATTTTATTGATATTTTACAGAGAGGAAGGGAGAGAGATAGAGAGCTAGAAATGTCAATGAGAGAGACACATCGACCAGCTGCCTCTTGCATACCCCCTACCAGGGATGTGCTCGCAACCAATGTACATGCCCTTGACCGGAATTGAACCCGGGACCTTTCACTCCGCAGACCGACTGAGCCAAACCGGTTTCGGCCATTCTTAGTTTCTGTCTGATTTTTAAAAATCTCCATCTTTTTCACCTGTCTTCACTATGACTATCTACTATTTTTCTTCCTTGTCAATTATTTAGTCTGTGGCCATATGTATTATGTGTCCTGCTCTTAAAAATTCATCCGTTAGGTCTTTGGTAATATTGTTTAGGTCCTCAAGTTGTTTCATTAAACCTGCAAACTTCTCCTGTCATTAAAAAAAAAATTACGTTTGAGCATTTTTGTTGTTCTAAATAATTTGAAACACTTTGGGGAAGTCTCCCTTATTTAAGGTCAGCTGAATAGCAACCTTAATTCCTTTTGCCACGTGACTTCACATATTCACAGGTTCCAGGATTAGAACACAGACTTTTTTTTAGGGGATACATTGTTCTCTCTACCACATGATCCCTTAAAATATGCTTGTCTTTTCTTTTTTTTTTTTTAAATATATATTTTATTGATATTTTACAAAGAGGAAGGGAGAGAGATAGAGAGCTAGAAATGTAGATGAGAGAGAAACATCGACCAGCTGCCTCTTGCACACCCCCTGCCGGGGATGTGCCCACAACCAATGTACATGCCCTTGACCGGAATCGAGCCCGGGACCTTTCAGTCCCCAGACCGACGCTCTACCACTAAGCCAAACCAGTTTCAGCTGCTTGTCTTTTCTTATAAGGTAATATAAAAATTTAATTTCTTGTCTCCCTACCACCCCTATGCACTCTGGTCTCTAGAAGAGCTGATTTCTTTTTTTTTTTTTTTTTAAATATTTTATTGATATTTCACAGAGAGGAAGGGAGAGAGATAGAGAGCTAGAAACGTCGATGAGAGAGAAGCACCAACCAGCTGCCTCCTGCACGCCCCCTACCAGGGATGTGCCCGCAACCAATGTACATGCCCCCGACCGGAATCGAACCCGGGACCTTTCAGTCCGCAGACCGACGCTCTACCACTGAGCCAAACCGGCTTCGGCAAGAAGAGCTGATTTCTTATACCCCTCATCCTACCCCATCCTTTCCTCACCTAATGCACTTCCATAACCATCAACCTAGCTGACTCCCAGGCCTGACATGTGTTCGGCCTGCCTTCTCCTTCATCTATTATCAACCACAATTTTGAATTCTAAGCACATCTTATCATTTGTTTCTGAGCAAGCCATTCCATTAACTTCTTTGTTAACGAAAGAGGTAACCGTAGTGAGCCATTATGATGAGCCCTCCTATGTTTGCATCAGTGAAGAAGAACAGGTACTGCCCTTCTGCTTGGTGTTATGTGGTACTAGCCAGTGTTCTTCAAACTTCAACGCCAGCCGACACCGGTTTGGCTCAGTGGATAGAGCGTCAGCCTGTGGACTGAAAGGTCCTGCGTTCGATTCCGGTCAGGGGCATGTACCTTGGTTGCGGGCACATCTCCAGTAGGGGGTGTGCAAGAGGCAGCTGATCGATGATTTTCTCTCATCAATGTTTCTAACTCTCTTTCCCTCTCTCTTTCTCTCTATTAAAAAAAAATCAATAAAATATAAAAAAATAAAGACAGCACTGATTCAATTAAATTGTTAAAAAAAAAACTTCAATGCCAATTCATTCATCACTTTATATTTCAAGCAGCTTTACTACAGTTAAGAACAATGTTCGAGATGGGTTATGAATGTTCCAGAACCAAAGTGTTAAGAGCCAGCACACATCATTTAAAATTCTTATAAGGTATGCAAAGTAAATCAGGATTATTTCTGTTTGCACTTAGAGGGAAGGCACCCGAGAACATTTTTTTTAAAAGAGAAAATGCCAGTCAAGCCATTAATCACGTGCAAACAGTAAAGGAGCTTTTATATTACACTGACATATATGAAAATTAGGGGGACAATTTCACGACAAATCACAAAAGCTTTAGGTCATGGCTGAAGAAGTTTTGAGTGGTATGGAATTATTTTGTCATACAATTTAAGTGTTTTATTTAATTCGATTGGAAATCTGGATTTACAATAAAAGAAAAAAAATGATCTAAAACACACTGATGATATTAACTTTCTGAAATGGCAACCTGGAAAATGTGGTTATATTCTATTTTAATTACAAGTAATTCTCATTTTTTCTTTAGCTTTTATTCAACAGGCAAAACAATGTTCATTCCTAGAAATAAGGATTTAAAACTTCACTTAGTGTGGACAACAATTAAAACAACTTAGAAATATTTAATTTTTTTTTACTACAGTAAAGCAGTTTCAAGATTATTTCAATATACAATAATAATTTGAGGGAAAATGATAACTGAGGAAATATGATAAAATAATATGTATTTTCAAAAAAAAAGCCATTAAAAAGAACATGTCAGAATATCAGCAGGAACAGTGGACATACTATAATAAGAGCTAGATGAAAAAAGTAGACTTGGTTTTTTTTCTTGGATACTCTGGCTGAATTACCTACCCCTAAGACCAAGCCAATTCTTAGCCCAATGAAGTGGAAGAACAGAAAGTCTCTAATGGACTTTCAGTTCATTTTTCCAATAGACAGCAATTCATAAAAAGAGTTGGGTTAACCTTGAAAAGGAAAACGAATATTTCAGCATGGTCTCTCAGAAACGTAACCACTTATCCCTTTCCCTCCAATAAAGGGGTTCTGTTTGATTTTGAGATTCCGGTGGATCCCGAGGGTACTAGAGAAGAGTTGGAGCAATCTGTATTCTTAATTTTGCTTTTCCCCCTAAGGATTAAAATTGAAGTACAGGTTTATGATGCGCACTCTTAGGCATTTGGGTGAATTTGGCTTTGGAATTACAACGTGGTTCTACACTAAGGTTTAAAAGCATGTGAGTACATAAGTCACTTCAGAAATTCTTAGTACTCCGGAAGTTCCAAATCCGCCATTCGAGAAGAAATGCGCTGTCACATTGTCAGCAAAATTGATTAATAAAACATTTACTTACCTGACAGTTCTAATACTTTTCTTTACAAGTGTAATGTATTAGGAAAAGAAAGGCTTTTATTCAGAACCTTCTCTACCCAAATTGAAACCTGCTCTAAGTGCTGAGCTGAAGATGCTTAGGATGGTCATAGACTGTATAATCTGGAGTTATTTTATAGGCCCTCCAGGCATCCGAGGGCACAGAGAACAAATAAACCAGGATATGAAATATTAAAAATGTGTGAATGGAAAAGGCAATCCTGTATTTCTTAAAATATTGACAGAATCTACTTAAAGAGCCACTGTTTAAGAAGGAACATGGGTGGTACGGAGAGGGGATTTTTATGTGTGCTAGGTTGCAGTAACAAGAAGTCTACATCACATTTCCTGTAATGTCCCAAGATTGAATATTATATATTTGACTTTTAAAAAGCACATGTTGAGAAAAAAAAACCCGCCCCACAAGTATTCTATGCTAAGGAATGGGAGGGCTGGGACTTCAGAGAACAATGTGGGTGGGGAGTTTTTAGAATGAGTTTATCCACTTGCAACAGACTCAGAACATTTTGATCAAGACAGACCTTTGATTTTAGTAACACATGGGATTTCACACTTTCTCTGAGCAATTTGAATTTCCCTCTCAGAATCTTTTAATTGCTTCGGGTGATGTATCATGTCATAAAGTTAAAGATTTTATGCACTCAAGTATAAAATGATTCTTAAAAATTAAGAAGCCCAGCTGGTGTTGCTCAGTGGTGGTTGAGCATTAACCCAGGAACCAGGAAGCCACAGTTTGATTCCTGGTCAGGGCACATGCCTGGGTTGCAGGTTCAATCCCCAGTAGGGGGCGTGCAGGAGGCAACTGATCAATGATTCTCTCTCATCATTGATGTTTCTATCTCTCCCCCACTTTCTCTTCCTCTCTCTGAAATCAATAAAACATTAGAAAATAAAGTAGAAAAATAATTTTAGTGATAAAAAATTTGGTAATATTTGAAAATGATTATTCAATATGGTACCCAATAGATGAAAAAAACAACAACTTTCTAGTGAATCAATCTTCCATCCATACTTGGTGGTGATTGTGAATTAAAGCCCTTATGTAATAGAAGACAGCTAATTAGACATTGAATTTTAAAATTCATAATAAAAATGCCTCTTATTTAGGTTATTAAAAGTTCGAATATAGTAAATTATATTTACTTTAGTAAGTACTTAGAGAACAATATAGGATGTAAAAGTTATCATCAGTGAAACATGAATTTTTAATATCATTACAAAAATTAAAATCACAGAATTTAGTGGATCTTATTCTGGGAAACCTATTATTGTTTGACAATTTCGAGAATTTAAAGCATAGGATTATATATTGGTTTTCATTTAATTAATAGTTTATACTGTACTTAGTATAAACCAGAGTTTTATCAGATAAAAACTGAGCTTAGTATAGAACATTATAGATTAACTGAGATAACTGGATGTTTCTACATATCTCTTTCTCAAAATTCCACTGGAAGAAAAGAGTTCTGTGAGCAGTAATATGCACTTATATTCTTAACCTAAACATTTACTTTGGGAAAGATGATTTGAATTTTACTCATAAATGAGATTTGAAAGTACGTGATCTTACAACTGGGCATGAATCAGCATGGATTTTTGACAAAGAAATCCCGTCAAATGAATTGACATTTAAAAAACTGTGACAATCATGGTCATAGATACACCTCCTCTCACCCCAATTAAAAGAAAAAAAACAAAAAAAACCTGTCTAGACATAGTTGCTTATATAGTTACTGTTTGATTTTAGAATTCCTGGAATACAGTAATAACGCCTACTATTTGCTGAGCATCTACTTTATGCCAGACACGTTTCCAGTAACTTTTCGTGGTTTCTCAAAAAGTCACGGGGCAGTTGCCCTCATATTACAGATAAAGAAGATGGGGTCTCAGAGGTTAAGGGACTTGTCCAGGATCCTACTGTACGTGGCCGAGGCAGGGCTGGAATAAGAGGCTGTCTTTTTTTGAACCTCTGTTCTTTCCCTCAACCTGCAGCTGTCTCGCTCAAGGCTGAAGGCAGTTCTGGCTCTGGGATGACCAACTGTTCTGGTTTTTCCAGGAAACAGGGATTCCTGGAACATGAAACTTTCAGTGTTGAGCTTGAGAAAGTCTTGGGCAAACCTGGGTGAGTTGGTCACTCTATCTGCAGCGTGCTCTTATAGCGACTGCATGGTCAGCAAGGACATTCTGCTCTCTTAGAACCTTCTTATTCCTGCCATTTCTCTGATCAGGAAGATAAAATTCAGAGAGCTGTTTTCCTGAATAGCTGGATATCTGTGTTGGCCAGTTCTTGATACACAGGGAAATTTGAGTCTGCTATTGACCAATCAGTCTTTTTTTTTTAATTTTAGTATTTTTGATTTCAGAGAGGAAGGGAGAGGGAGAGAGAGATAGAAACATCAGTGACGAGAGAGAATCATTGATTGGCTGCCTCTTGCACATCCTAAACTGGGGATTGAGCCTGCAACCCAGGAATGTGCCCTGATGGGGAATTGAACTGTGACCTTGTGTTTCATAAGTTGACACTCAACCATTGAGCCACACTCGCTGACAATCAGTCCTAGTCTTTAGCATAATTTAAAAACTCTTAGCTAAAATATTTAAAAAAAATTTTTGTTACAGTCCAGGATTCTATAAAGTTAAAGAGAATATTCATCTAAGATGTATTTGCATCCTTTGTTTCTAATGAAAGCAGAATTGGGGTGTTTTCTGATGAAAATGCTTTTCTGATTAACATGGTCTGTCACTTATCAGTCCTTTACTTTTTTTTTGTTCAGTATAATCCCTTACTAAAGATGTCAGATGTATTTCACATCTTTTTCGTCTGAAAAATTTCCCCCCCAATAATTAAAAAAAAGTTATTTATTTATTTATTTATTTATTTATTATTATTTTTAAAATATATTTTATTGATTTTTCACAGGGAGGAAGAGAGAGGGATAGAGAGTTAGAAACATCGATGAGATAGAATCATCGACCAGCTGCCTCCTGCACACCTCCTACTGGGGATGTGCCCGCAACCAAGGTACATGCCCTTGACCGGAATCGAACCTGGGACCTTTCGGTCTGCAGGCCGACGCTCTATCCACTGAGCCAAACCGGTTTGGCAAGTTTTGTTTTTTTTTTATTGATTTCCAAGAGGAAGGGAGAGAGAGAAATAGTAAAATAAATGATGAGAGAGAACCATTGATTGGCTGCCTTCTGCATGCTCCCTACTGGGGAGAGAGTCTGTAATGTGTCCTTGACCGGAATTGAACCTGGAACCCATCAGTCCACAGGACGATGCTCTATGCACTGAGCCAGTTTAGGGTGATTTTAAGTTTCTTTCTTCTTTTTCTTTTTTTAATCCTTACTCGATAATCTTTTTCCATTGATTTTTAGAGAGAGTGAAAGAGAGAAGGAAAGACAGAAACATCCATGTGAGAGAAACACATCAACTGGTTGCCTCCTGCACACACTCTGGCCAGGACCCAGGTGCAGGGATGAGCCTGCAACTGAGGTACATGCCCTTGACTGGATCTGAACCTGGGACCTGACACGGCTAGGGCGATTTTAAGTTTCTTGATAGTAGAATGCATACCTTTAGGTCAGTATACTAGGTAAGATCACAGACTCTGGGGACAGGCTGCTAATTTCTAGTGGTTGATCATGAGCAAAATCACTTAACTTCCCTGGACCTGATCCCTTTAAAATAGGGGTGATAAAAGGTCTTACTATACAGGGTTATTGTGGGAACTGAGTTATTTTATGTAAAGCATTTATAATAATACCTGGTGAAACCAGCTACATTATCATGTTAATGCCTACTGGTCCTGCATGCTGTTTGGCTATTCTTTGTTCTGGTCACACTCAATGTCACAGCTGACAACTTGGCCATGGTAGGGGCGATCTGGGTGCTAGTAGGTGTGCTGTTAAGTTTCACAGCTACTTTGTCCATGAAATAGGAATTTGTTATTGTTCTCTGTTTTTGATGGACTGACTAATCAATCCCACGGTGGAACCAAAAATACAGTGATTCTTACCTGAATTCAGAGAGGTAGCCATTCTGAAATTGAGGCTGAAACAATCTTCCTTCTGTATGAGCTGGGGAAACTCTCTCTGGTCATTCTTGTTGTTCATTTCCCCCCATCCTCCCATGTATTACACGTGATTGGTACCTGTTCAAATTAGTTCTGTTAAAGAGAATGACCATGCTTCCCAGTTATTTAAGATATATCACCACGGCTTATCATTTATGTGCATCACTTTAATCTCCTAGTGGACCAGGGTCTCGGAAACAGTATGAGATAGCAAAGCACTGAGACTTGATAGTGGCCTTCAAAGATTAACCTACTATTACAGAAAAGTGCTTCCATTGAGGTGTACGTTTTTAATGAGAAAAGCTAAAACACCTTTGTAATTTTGCTGTCCAAAGACCGATGCATTTTAGGTTGTTGTGTGTTCATTTTTATTTGTTCCCAGAAAGTTTTTGATTTCTTTCTTGATCTCGTTGCTAACCCATTCATTGTGTAATAACATGGTACTTGGCCTCCACGTGTTTGAATGCTTTGGGGTGTTTTTACTGTGACTGATTTCTAGTTTCATTCCGCTGTGATCTGAGAAGGTGCTTGATGTGATTTCAATCTTCTTGAACTTGTAGGGACTTTGTGTCCTAACATGTGAAGACCGACGTACGTTAGGATATATGCCTTTTCAATAGCGGATGGTTTTTAAGTAGGTTCTGCTGCCGCCTGCCATATTCTCCACATTGAGTCTGTGGTTTGGGACACTTATTGACATAGTGAGTCATTCCACTCTTGGTTAGTCAAGAGAAGCTGCGATTGATTTCAGGAGGAATGCCATGGCAATACATACAGGAAGCAGCTGTTTTTTTGTTTTGGTAGCAACTGAAATGTGTGGCTATAAATACAACAAATAGAGGTGCAGCTTTGAAATGATATGTGTGGATTCTGATAGCCTGGCTTCTTCCCTGTTTGCTTTGTAACACAATATTATAAAATAATACATTGTTATTTAACATAACAATATCAACAGCTATTACATTTGAAAAAGCACCAGGCATTATGCTACGTGGACTAATCATAATTATTGCTTGCATTCCAAGGTTGTGATAAAGTTTATGAAGTATGGCTAGAAGTGAGAAATACTGACACATTCTGAAAGGTATTTATTTTGGTGGAGTGTTTATTTGATATGTTCCATCACCAATAGAACAACACCTCTAGGAAACACCAAGGCAATTCTATGCAGAGATGTTTAAATGGGGAGGATCAACATATACTTACTGACATGAGAACATCACCTTTCTAAGAGGCTTCTGATCTTCTAAACTAATTTTCAAATATCTCGGAGGTCATTATATTAAAAGGGACGCAATGATCTTTGAAAATGCAGGAAGTCACCCAGCCGGCACGGTGCAGTGGTTGAGCATTGGCCTATGAACCAGAAGATCACAATTTGATTCTTGGTCAGCGTACATGTCCATGTTGTGGGCCTGGTCCCCAGTGTGGGGGGTGCAGGAGTCAGTCAATTAATGATTCTTTCTCATCATTGATGCTTCTATTTCTTTCTCCCTCTCCCTTCTTCTCTGAAACCAATGTTTATATTTAAAGAAAGGAAATGCAGAAAGTCTTTCTGGGGTGTTAACCTCAGAAGACTTCAGCCAGGTATTGCTGACTATCTGTCCTGGGCATCTAAGCATTAGGGTTGCTCCTAAGTGAGGAGTACTTGCACGTGGCTGAGATGTCTGGGAAGAGCACAAGCAGCAGCTGATTCAGTGACAAAGGTCCACCTTCCTTCCTCGCTTGTTTACATCCCTCTGTCCTTGGATACTGCTTTCTGTGCCTGGGTATTCTCTTACTTGAATGACAGGGGGCAATTGCCAGGAGGTCACGGTTCAATTCTCAGTCAGGGCACATGCCTGGATTGCAGGCTCTATCCCCAGTGTGGGGCATGCACGAGGCAGCCAGTCAGTGATTGTCTCTCATCATGGAAGTTTCTATTTCTCTCTCCCTTTCTCTTCCTCTTTGAAATCAATAAAAATATATTAAAAAATACTTTTCATTTATTTTATAGAGAGGAAGGGGGAGAGAGAGGAGAAGAAGAAGAAGAAGAAGAAGAAGAAGAAGAAGAAGAAGAAGAAGAAGAAGAAAGAGAGAGAGAGAGAGAGAGAGAGAGAGAGAGAGAGAGAGAGAGAGAAAGAGACCTCAACTGGTGGCCTCCCTCATGCATCCTGACCGGGGATGAGGATGGAAACCGAAACCTGGGAATGTGCCCTTCGAAGGAGTCAAACCACTGGCCAGGGCACCTAAATAATTATTAACATGCAATAATCAGTAATATACGTGAACTGGGCAAGGGCTTCTCCTTTCTAGTAAAGCTTATCTGCAACATAGATGTGATGTTTGGGGTCAAGGCAGCCACTTTGTGGCCATAATATTAGACATTAGAAATTTTAGATTAGACAAATTTGATATTAGCAATTTCAAGGGGGAAAAATCATGTATACAATTGCTCTGTTGGGAATTTCGGTGCCATGCACGGGAAGAGCATACCGTGTCTCTGCAGAGGGGGCCACTCGCTCTCAGCCCCGCCAGTGGGTAGTGTCCTGAAGCTGCCAGTTGTCAGCAACTCCAATGCTGAAGCAAAATCCGATGCTACACACGCCATTCACACGTGAGTGTCTCTGGCTTTCCATTCCCTCTTCCTGTGGAGGGGATTCTGGTTCCTTTAGGCCCAACACACCCCTTTCTGTGCCCTTTGAGGGGGGCTACGGAGGCAAGAGGAATCTGGTGGGCTCTTATGATTCCTAATATGAAGGTAAGAATGGTGACGGAGAGGACAATGGTCTTGAAGGTGGGTCGGGAGGAGCAATCTCTTTCTGCCATGTTTTTAGGGACTGTGGATATAAGAGATAGGAGAGTAGCTGTGATGTGTGAAGAAAGTGTGTGTGAGGCTTACCCAGTTTTCCAGGAACAAAGTGGACTACCGGGGTTTACTTTCTTATTCACATAAGAAATGGTCTCATCTGTTTCTCAACACATTTTCGCATGATGGGGATAAAGAGAGCTGCACATGATTAATGAGAGTGGAAAATTTCTGACTCCGTATTCCTGCCCAAAAATGTTGAACCAATATTTACATAATATTGATTTGAAGGGGAATCAAATTGCTAGTCTCCCCTTGTTCTGACGTTGGGTCTAGATTTCTAGCTAATGTCTTCTGTATGGACGGAGGTGTTTCTGACATCTGAAGAGACAGTTTGGATGGGTGGTTGGATGACATAATTCAGCTATTGGGAGTGCTTTCCTGGAGCCGAGTAAGGAGGGAATTCAGTTTTTATTTTTATTTAAAGAATGTTTTTTAAAAAAAATATTTTTATTGACCTCGGTATGTGCCCTGCCTGGGTATTGAGCCGTGACCTTCTGGTTCATAGGTCGAAGCTCAACCACTGTGCCTCGCCAGCCAGGCTCAGCTCCGGTTTTGCAGAAATCGGTACATAGGCAGCGTCTGGATCTTCCAGGGCTCCCGCTGATTCGTGTGGGCCTCGGAGTTTGGAGTTTGCCTGAGGAAGCCGAAGGCTGCAGCTCTAGTCTACCATGCCACAGAACCCCTTGGCTTTTGCTCCTGGAGAAGAGAGACTGTTTTCAGTGACATCACCCAGTAGTTTATCTGATGGGGAGGCAGATGCAGTGAGTCAGCCATGAGCTCATGATTCCCACTTGAAAGCAGACATGGCTAAGGGCTAGGACCACAGTGAAATATCTTTACACATGTGGGTGGGGCAGTCCAGGGTGCAAATAAACCAAAGATCTGGATTGCACAGAGAAGATAACAGCTCCGCTGATCCCAACTCCTCTGCAGTGCACGCTCTTAGGAAACAGAACTGACTGCCAGCAGCTGTGACCATTTCCAAGCAGCCAGACGGGTTGGCTGGCGGGACAGGAACCCCAGCTTGTGATGGCCAATTAAACCGGGATGCAGGACTCCTTTAACATCTCACATCTGTGGCCGAGTGGCCCTTTGATACACTGAGGCTACGTGGCCCACGGGGACCCATGTGTTGAGTAGTCCAGGGTTTGTGAACAGACCCTGATATCCACATGGGTCTGTGTGCTGAGTCCTGGGTGTTTTGGGAAGGACAGTACACCACTTGGGGGAGGGGTTTAGTTTCTATATCTTTTACAGCGAGATGCTTGGGGGGTAGTGTTCTTGGAAGAGGAATATGGAATTTGGATTATTTGTGCTTACCACAAATTTTAAGAATCATTGGAAAATTTTTCCAAGTTGCTTTTTTTTAAAAAACTTTTTTGAGTTGTGAGCATAAATATCTAGCCCTTTTTGCCCAGGTATGAAAACCATGATTTTTCTACTCATTATTCTAGATGGTGTTAAATGTGTAAGGCACAAATGCCTCTTCGCTGCTTTTCCACACTAAACTGACACCTAGAAATAACTGAAAAGCAAAGTAATGCTTTTTTAGGGCAGTGCCCTGAGAACACAAAGGGAATATATCCATAATATCCAATTGAAGGTCTTAAACATTGTCTTTCTCTGTATTTTGGTTGTTTATTGCCATCTCACCAACCACCCCCACGTTTAGTGGCTTAATGCCGATACCTGGGCTGGTGAGATCAGCTTGGTGGTGGTTCTGTTGGCAGATGCTGTGGTCCCTTAGAAACTAGTTGGCCTGGACCACCCCCGATAGCTCATTCCCTGGCTGGCAGTGCTGCTGGCTGTCCGCTGAGAGCACCACTGAGACTGTCAGTCAGAACGTCTCCGTTCTCCTCCCTCTGGCCTCTCTGTGAGGTGTGGGCTTCTCAGAGGTTGTTCCAGGTGTGTGTAAGGGCCCGTTGCCTTGGAAGTTACACAACATCACTTCTGTCACCTTCTTTAAAAAAATATATTTTATTGATTTTTTACAGAGAGGAAGAGAGAGGAATAGAGAGTTAGAAACATTGACGAGAGAGAATCATTGATCAGCTGCCTCCTGCTTACCCCCTACTGGGGATGTGCCCACAACCAAGGTACATGCCCCTGACCGGAATCGAACCCAGGACCTTCCAGTCTGCAGGCCAACAATCTATCCACTGAGCCAAATCGGTTTTGGCCACTTCTGTCACCTTCTATTGGCCAAAGCCAGCCACAGAGCCAAAGGAATTTTTAAAAAAAATGTGTTTTTATTGATTTCAGAGAGGAAGGGAGAGGGAGAGAGAGAGAGAGAAACATCAATGATGAAAGAAAGTCATTAATTGGCTGTCTCCTGCATGCCCCCTACTGGAGATCAAGCCAGCAACCCGGGCATGTTCCCTGACCAGGAATCAAACTGGTGACCTCTTGGTTCATAAGTCCGTGTTCAACCACTGAGCCACACTGGCCAGGCGCTATCCAAAGGAACTTAAGAAGACTCTTCAGTAAGCAGTGAAGATGCCAAGAAGCAGTGGCAGTGTTTGTGGCCATCTTTGATCTACTACAGCCCGTCCTCCGTATCTCACACACGCGGTAGTCACTCCTGAATCCTTTTCCTCTCTCACTCCCAACTCTGCCCAGACCCGCCCCCCCACCACGTTGATCTCTCAGACTGTTTCTCTCTTATTCCTCCTGCTTCCTTTCCAAACCATACATTTCATCCCTCTACTTTATCTCTGCTCTATCCGGTATAAACCCAGCCAGCCTTTTTAGTTTATTTAATATTTCTTCCTTAGTCATTACCCCAAATTTCATGATAAATTGTTAATGTTTTAGGACTGTTAATATCATAATGCTTCTTCATGGGAGCAAACAGGACTAGAGGTTGGATGTGACTTTTGATGTTATTTCTGTTATATCTATGTGCAGGTGACACTCAGCACAAAGGTAATTGATTTTGGCTTTAATGGCAAATGACACCATTTGATTTTTGTCACGTGACACAGGAGGAGGGCTGGCAGAGAGGTTTTAGGTCTGAGTCCTGGAGATTGCTTGGCCACATTCAGTCGGGATTGATGAGAATGGTGTCTATTGCGTGTCGTGTTGTTTTGAAGAGAAACATTGCTGGTTCTAGGGAAATTTGAAAGAGTTTAATTGTGGCTTCAGACTTCTTAGGAGTAGGCCCCTTGAAGAAGTTTAAAAGACAATAAACTTTGGGAAGGACAGCAATTATACTTGTTAGCAGGCCTGTCCCTTATATTGTCTCCATAACAAGAGTGCAAGTTGAGGTCTACAAACCATATGCCTAAATGTTTTCTAAAGTGAGTAATCTGTTAAGTGAAATTTGTCCCATTCTCCTACCTTGACAAATGTACCTTTATTATTTATTTACTTATTTATTTATTTAAAAATATATTTTATTGATTTTTTTACAGAGAGGAAGGGAGAGAGATAGAGAGCTAGAAACGTCGACCAGCTGCCTCTTGCACACCCCCTACCGGGGATGTGCCCGCAACCAATGTACATGCCCTTGACCGGAATCAAACCTGGGACCTTTCAGTCCACAGACCGACGCTCTACCACTGAGCCAAACCGGTATCGGCACAAATGTACCTTTATATTGACCTGGGAGTCAGGTGGCAATTTATCATACATCTCAGAGTTCTATGCTAAAACGGTAGCATCCCGGGATTTTGAGAGCTGCCCCAAGCCCCTCATCCTCTCCACCACCAGCATTCTCTTCTGCTGAGAGGGGCTTCCCCACAGGTGTGCAGATATCAAAGCTGTGTCCATATCCCTCGATATACAGCCTTTAGCCACTGAGGACTGGGGGGAGCAAAGGGCCAGTGCCATGTGCTTTTAGCAGGTACATCTGGTGACGAGTGTCATTCTGGCCTTGGAAATGGGCTCACAGCTGTCTGGGTGGGTTGATTCTAGGGTTCTGGTCTATAGATCCTGTTCTGTAAGGGGATTCACAGGTTCCCCTTGAGCAAGTTTGATTTTTGACTGGGGAAGGGGATGGTGGGAAGGGGGACGAAGAGCGTTCTCTAAAGCATAGGGTGCAGGGCAGGGACCTCATCCAGGTCAAGGGCAACGGTGCTTTAAGCACTGGGTGTGCAAAATCGCAACCTATTTCTCCCCCACCGCCATAGGGACAGCAGCCAGAGTTCTGCCCCTCACTTTCTGCTGCTTACAGAAATTCATGACCGAGTGAGACTATTGGGAGTTAGATCTGATTGTGAATGCGTGGAAAGCATGAAGGTTATTGAGACAATGAATGTGGTCGAGGCCGGCTGTGGACTTCTGCCTGAGGGAACCAGGGGGCCTAGTTGGAGGACCTTGGTCACATATAGCTTTTGTCCAGTAAAGCCACCTTAGGGTAGATGGCCACACTGAGACTTCAATGATTCAGATTTCTTTTAATATATATTTTATTGATTTTTTTACAGAGAGGAAGGAAGAGGGATAGAGAGTTAGAAACATCAATGAGAGAGAAACATCGATCAGCTGCCTCTTGCACACTCCCTCTTGGGAATGTGCCCGCAACCAAGGTCCATGGCCTTGACCGGAATCGAACCTGGGACCCTTGAGTCCGCAGGCTGATGCTCTATCCATGAGCCAAACCAGTCCCGGCCAATGATTCAGATTTTGAAACAGCCTGGTGATGGTGGAGTCCCCTATGAAAGCCGTACATATAAACGCAGACATTGAGGGGTGTGGAAAGCGTGGCTAACAGTGCTCTCTGCCCAGAGACGGGGGAAGAACAAGTTCAGTACTGGATGTTCTGAACCCCCTTTCAGGCTTGACCTGATTCAGCCTCTTTGGAACTGTTTCCCGCGCGTGGGGAATTGTTTATATCTGGTCCTTTCTGAGTCATTGGTTCGTGCAGGCTTGCATCATCAGATACACCTTTTAAATCAATGTTCAGAGTGCTTCCTAGTCATTTTTTGTGTGATCACGTTAGAATGGCAATTTGACATTCTCTCCTTGCTCCGTAATTGGTGTCTGTGCTCCAGGAGAAGTGGGTCTTTGCTCCAGCGTGCTGTCTTGGCACTGGCCCCTCGGGGAGTAACCCCAGTGCCAGGCAATGGCTGAAGCATTCTGACCCCTATAGGAATTTCCAACGGTGACGATCCTGTGTTACCATCAATGCCCAGCAGGCCAGATGCCTGTGGAGGAAGAGAAGGGCCAGGGGCTTGGACCTGTGGGCTTAATCGCCACTCAATCATTTCCTGAAGTCAGAGATCCCCTCTGCCCGCTGATAACACTCTCAGGGCTATTTTGGACTCACGTAGAAGTGTAGATTAAGTGGGCCATTCTGAAGGTGGCAGCAGCATACCACGTGGGCGGCCTGGTCCTCTGACCTGAGCTTGGACCGTCACTTTCTTTACTTCTGTGATACTTCAGGATTGCATTGTCGGCAAAACCTGTGCTTCTATAACTCAGAATGGTCTCTGTTTTTAACGAAATTGTTTTTGATTCTAGGGCTGCAACCGATGTCCTGGTTGTACATGTTGGGTCATCCAATTATTATTATTATTATTATTATTATTAATTTGAGGAAATATACTGGGATATATATTTTTATTTAATATTTATTTAATATTTTATTTATTTAATATTTACTTAATAGTTTATTTAATATTTCTTCCTTAGTCATTACCCAAATTTCATGATAAATTGTTAATTTTTTAGGACTTTTAATATCATAATGCTTCTTAATTGGAGCAAGCAGGACTAGAGTTTAGGTGTGACTTTTGATGTTATTTCTGTTATATCTATGTTTAAGTGACACTCAGCACAATGGTAATTGATTTTGGCTTTAATGGCAAATGACACCATTTGATTTTTAGCACATGACACAAGAGGAGGACTAGGGATAGCAGTCAAGTTCTACATATCTGTATGTGTTCACGCGAAAGTGTTCAGGAAGGGACTATCCCCTAAACTTCAAGCAGAGCGTTGGTAATTACAGGGTAGGCAAAAGTATGTTTACAGTTATTTGTATGCAAAGTAATAAAATTCATAAACAATAATACAAGAATAAACTGTGTTTTGTGTACTCACACCTGTAACCCTGCTTTTGCTGTACCCTTTATAGCATTTTCAATATGGGAGAGAGAATGGGTTGCACATAGCAGGTTTCTGGCCATTCCCTGGGGAAATGAAAACTCAACAGAAACATCAGAACATTTTCCTTCTCTTAGTTCCCCACTTTTCCTCTTTATTTGGACCTGAAAGGGTAGACAAGAGAAATTGTTTTTATTTTGAAATTCATTGCTCCTAAACAATCAGGGCACAATAGGACAAAAGGACAGGGTTTGTCTGATTAATAACATCTCTCCATTGCCCTGATGGTGTGGCTCAGTGGTCGAGCGTTGGCCTATGAAACAGGAGGTTATGGTTCGATTCCCAGTCAGGGCAGATGCCTGGATTGTGGGCTCAATCTCCAGTGTGAGGTGTGCAAGTGGCAGTCAATCAATGATTCTCTTTTATCATTGATGTTTATCTTTCTCCCTCTTCCTTCCTCTCTGAAATAAAAAAAAATAAAAAAATAATATCTCTCCATTGGAAAAAAATGGTACTATAAATTTGTACACTGTTTCATTGACTGGGTTATAAAGCAGATATCAGAAAGCCCTGCTAAAATCAGAAATGTTATCTGGCATCTATAATACTCTCAATAATAAAGATAAAAAAGAACAGTTACAATTACAGCTATGATTAATATGTGGTCTTATAAAGAGTTATTACTATTTAGACTTTAAATAAAACAGTATTATTTTATAATAGTTTAAAAATATATTACACTTCTTTACTAAGGAAGATAACACACAAAAAGAAGAAATGTTTTCTGACTAAAATTCACCCATTAATTAGGCAGCAAAATCTCAGACATATGTCGTAGCAATCTCTTTACCGATACAGTTATCCAATGGAAACTAAAGATAAAATAAACAAATGGGACTACATCAAAATAAAAAGCTTCTGCAAAACAAAGGAAATCATAAACAAAACAACAAGAAAGCCCACTGCATGGGAGAACATATTTGCCAATGTTATCTCCAATAAGGGCCTAATCTCCAAAATTTATAGGGAACTCATACATTTTAACAAAAGGTAGATAAACAACCCAGTAAAAAACAAAAATGGGCATATTTTATGAAGATTCTAAGGAGGGGATCTGGGACAGGGAGGCAGCAGGCCTGGGTGAAGTCTTTTTCAAGGGAGGGCTTTGAATTACTAGGAGATGTACATTGGGGCCTGCAGGCCTGAAACCACTTGGAAGAAAATTTAGAGAGGATAAAACAAAATTTTGACTTTATAATTTCCCTCAGAACCCTGAACATTTAATTCATTTATTATTTATTTTTTACGAAGTTATTAGTGCTTTCTATATGCCAACTACTCCAAGTTATTTATTTTATTTTATTTTAATATATCTCTTTATTGATTTCAGAGAGGAAGGGAGAGGGGAAGAGAGATAGAAACATCAATGAAGAGAGATAATCATTGATCGATGCCTCCTGCACAACCTCTAGTGGGGATTGAGCCTGCAACCCAGGCATCTGCCCTGACCAGAAATTGAACTGTGACCTCCTGGTTCATAGGTCAGAGCTCAACCACTGAGCCATGCTGGCTGGTCCCCACTTATTTATTAATTGCTTTAAACCTCAAAAAATGAGGTAGGCCCTATTAATATTATCCTTATCATATAGAGGAGGACACTGAGGGAGGGAGAAGTTATTTGCTCTGAAGACATAAGCAGCCATGACAAGTCTAAGTGCTCTGATCTGAGTCAGCAGTCTTACCGCTATACATTCAGCTTGCCATGTATGTACAATACAAAATGGCAATGAACTCAGGATTCAGAATGAAGCACAATTGTGCTTCTTTATCTTACATTTTCTTTTAGACAATCTGACGATGATGATGATGATGATGATGATGATGATGACATATCTTGATGGCTTTCAAATTGTCTATTTCCATTCTTACTATTATCTCATCACCATCTTCACATGATATATATATTTCCTCCCTCCTTCCCTCCCTTCCTCTCTCTTTATCTCCTTCCTTCTCTTCCTCCCCTTCTCTCTTCCTTCCTTCTGTTCATTTAATCCTGCGCAGAGAATGACATAATGCTCTCTTATTTAGTTCTAATAATTGAAGGTGAAAGGTATATGGACTACCTCACAATGCATAAGTTTACAGGAGATGAGTATTCCTAGGCAAGATAAAGCAGAAGCGATAATTTGGTAAAGGTTTATTGAGCAATACTACATGCTAGGTATTACATTAAGAACATTACAAGGATTTGCTAATTTAATAATTAACACAGACTTATGAAGTTGCCACTACTATTATCTGCATTTTCTAAACGAAAAAAACCAAGGATTAAGGAAGTAAAAACAAAAAAGGAAAAATCAGCAAAACCCTCCAACAACAACCCATAAAACACCTAGAAACAGCAGAGTCAAGACTCAAACCAGCACCCAGACCATCTGCTTGCGAATCCTGGATTTGGCTCCATTACTGTAGACACAATGAGCTAGCACATAGATAAACATCAACTGGCACAAAAGCCAGTATTTAATAAAAGGTATCAATTTGTTTTTTCAATTTTATTTATTTTTTCTTTAGTTTATCAGATTTTGTAAATTAAACTCTAGCACATGTATAGAAAGGACACCTATCCCAAAGTGTAGAACGCATGGAGTTGTTGGCAACTGCACGCCCCCATGTGATCAGCAGTCAGATGGAGCACGACTGTGGCCAGGACCCAGAGACCCCGTTAGCCCCCTTCAGGCTAACTATTGAGCAACACCAGCCTCTGCTTCTGAAGTAACTACTCTCTGACTTCTAACAGCATCATTCCACATGTAAATAGAGGCATGTGGTTTTTTTCTTTTGTGTTGGGGTTCTTTCACTCAGATTGTGAGACTCACCCATGTTGTGAATAGTTAAGCTTGCTCATTCTTATTGTATTATATTGTGGAAATACACCAAACTCTACTTACTCATTCTGCTGTTGACAGGCATTTGTTTAGTTTCCAGTTTAGGCTCTTGCAAACAGTGCTGTCTTAAGTGGTCTAGTAGATGGTCTTCTGGTGACATGTTTTACGAATCATCATGTACACTGGAGACAGTACAGCAAAATGGTTTAGTCAGAAGGAGTTTGAGAAGAAGATTTTGGGTTATTGGCTTGGCTTAAAAATTAATGTCTCAAGTGAAAGACTACGGAAGAACAGAAATGAAAGGAGAAACAACCAGAACTAGCCATAAGTCATCTGGTTCATTCCATGTTATGTGAATATCTGCTTTCAAAAAAATAAGATGCCCTCTATAACCCATAGATAAAAGGATCTGTGGATACTAGATTAGGTGAGGATTCTGTGACAGTGTCCAGGAGGACGGGCTGTCTGATGGCAGCTCCGAGGTGAGGGCCATGATGACCCACAGCAGACGCATCAGCCCACTCTCCATACCGCTAAGAGTTTACTGGGAACCAGGATGAGCAATTTTCAACAAGTGCAATTGGTAAGGAGTGTGTAACTATGGTTTCAAATGATCAGGTCAGATATAGTCAGCATGCATGTCACTTGGAAACAAACAAGATAACAAGAAGTAAGGTACAATGTGTTTCAGAGAGAGGATAATAGTTAAAGAGAGAGACATTGTCAAAATATAGGATTTGATGTTGAGAGTCATCAGCGTCTGGCAAGAGACAGAGTTGAAATGGTAAATAGTGGGGAAAGTATGTAGGTCAGACTTGTTGACCTGATAAAATTAGCATTACATTCATTTTAAGAGGTGTGGGTAAACATTCAATTAAGATTGTCAAACTAAATAGTGTAGTTTCCGCTTGCTACACCCAGAAATAAATAGTGGCACGAAGGAGGTGCCCCCCCCCCCCACCTCACTTTCACAAGGGAATGACAGAGAAATAGGGAAGGCCGACAAGGCAATGGGAGTGTCAGAGAAATTAAGGGTTGACAGACATCTTAGAGATGGTCTGGGCCAACTCCTGCATTTCACAGCTGAGTGAAATGGAAACTTGCCGAGCTTGAGACAGGCTGCTGGGCTCATCCTGCAGCTACCAGACTTACTTTGTCTGCCCATTTTTTCTCTGTAAAAAGGCTTGGTTGGTAATTGTGTCTATCTCAGAATTGTTTTGAAGATTAATCTATGGAGTGTTTAATGAGTGTTTGGCATCAAGTAAGAGTTATTGGTTGTGGGTGACTGATCTAAAGTTTCACAGTAGTAGGGTTGTAAGTCTATCTGGTCTTCAAACTTCCTATTTAGTGTTGTCCAGACACATCACCTTGTATCTTGCTGGTATTCCAGAAATCTCTTTCCCTGAATTCAGAGCCAATTTAGGAGTAGACATGAGAGTCAGGCAAATGAGATCAAAAGCATCGATGTTCTTACTCATAAAAGCTGGGTTGGAGTTTATGACTTGGATATAGGACAAAGGTGGAATTTCTGCCAAATTTGCTCACTCAATGTAAACTTAGGTAAAGCTCACCCAAAGGAAAGCTTATTGGCAACTGAGACTGTTGTCTTACTGTTTTTTTTTGTGGGGGGGAGGGAGGAAGGGAGAGTACAAGAGCTGGGGAGAAGGGGCAGAAAGATTCCAAATTCCTATTATGTGTAGGTTTTGAAATATTTACTCTACTTAGTCAATAAATATGGACCAATGGCTGTTATCTACCAACTAGATGTATTCTGCCTTGAGAAGTAGATTACTCAGTAGATCTCTGTGGGAGATGACCAAGAGCTGGTCAGAGAAGATGGGGAAAAAGCACATTCTGGCCACAGAGAACAGAGAGTGAATAGGAGATCAAAGTTGGGGGTGGGAGGGGAGGATGCCAGCAAATGAGAAGTAGTGCATTACCTTTCTTCTCCTTCTTCTCCTAACACTGAAACTGTAATTCAAGACTTAAAAATTAGCACAAAGAGCTTATTGATATATAGAAATGAAGGGGAAACATTTCCCCCCTCAACTCTATTTTAGTCTGAAAGGAAACTATCTAGATCCCATCAAGAGAAGGGGAAAAGGGATGAGAGATGGCCACTGAAAATATCTAGTTTGCAAAGGGGTCATGAGTGACACACTTGCTTAGAGAAACTTAATAAAGAATCTGTATTTATTCATTTATTCAACAAATATGGAACAGCTGTCTTTTTAAATGTGAGCTCCATTGTATCACTATTTTTAAAGCCCTTCGGTGGCTTACACAGACACTAGGATAAAATTCCAATTCCTTCCGACGACGGCTGTCAAGATTTTACCTGATCTATCCTCTGTTAACCTCTCCTTTTCTCTCACTCGCTATGATCCACCCACGTAGGCTCCTTTCTGCTCCGTGGGCACCCCAAACTTGCTCCTGCTGTGAGGTCTGTAACTCTGTTCAGCGCTTCTTTTTCTTTTTAAAGAATCTATTTCAGAATCTTTTCTCAGCTTTATTGAGATATTAACTTATATAACATGTAACCTATGTAAGTTTAAGATTGTACAATGTGACGATTAGATGCACATATATAGAGGTGGGCAAAAGTTGGTTTATAGTTGTAATACAAATACATAATAAGTAATAATACAAGAATAAACTGTTTTGTGTACTCACAACTGTAAGCCTACTTTAAAAATTATTTTATTGTTTAAAGTATTACATATACTAGTACATGTATCTCCCTTTTCCCCCCATTGATCTTCCCCCAGTCTCCTCTACCCCCTGTCACATGCCCTTATCCCATCCCCCCAGTGTCTTGTGTCCAATGGTTGTGCTCATATGCATGCATACAAGTCCTTTGGTTGATCTCTTACCTCCCTTCCCACACTTCCCAGCCTTCCTGCTGTAATTTGACAGTCTGTTCGATGCTTTACTGCTTCTGTATCTATCTTTTTGTTCATCAGGTTATTATGTTCTTTATTTTCCATAAATGAGTGAGATCATGTGGTATATATATATTTTTTAATTGCCTGGCTTATTTCACTTAGCATAATGCTCTTCAGTTCCATCCATGCTACTGCAAATAGTAGGAATTCCTTCTTCTTTTTTTTTTTTTTTTTTAAATATATATATTTTTTATTGATATTTTACAGAGAGGAAGGGAAAGGGATAGAGAGCTAGAAACGTTGATGAGAGAGAAACATCGACCAGCCGCCTCCTGCACACCCCCCACCGGGGATGTGCCTGCAACCAACATACATGCCCCTGACCGGAATCGAACCCGGGATCTTTCAGTCCACAGGCAGATGCTCTACCACTGAGCCAAACCGGTTTCGGCTGAATTCCTTCTTTTTTATAGCAGCGTAATATTCTGTTGTGTAGATTTACCATAGTTTCCCAAACCACTCATCTGCTGATAAGCATTTAGATTGTTTCCAAATCTTAGCTATGGTGAATTGTGCTGCTGTGAACATAGGGGTGCATATATCCTTTCTGATTGGTATTTCTAGTTTCTTGGGATATATTCCTAGAAGTGGGATTACTGGGTCAAATGGGAGTTCCATTTTTAGTTTGCCAATCCTGTATATTGCAAAATGATAACTATTACAAGTTTAGTTAAAATGTTTATCCTCACCCTAGCTGGCTTCGCTGGATAGAGCACAAGCCTGCAGACTGAAGGGTTTGAGGTTCGATTCCAGTCAAGGGTACATGCCCAGGTTGCAGGCACGATCCCCAGTAGGGGCCATGCAGGAGGCAGTCGATCAATGGTTCTCTCTCATCATTGATGTTTCTATCTCTCTTTCCCTCCCCCTTCCTCTTGGAAATCAATAAAAAGACATTAAAATTTTTTTTTTATCCTCTCATATAATTTTCATTTTTGTGTGCATGGTGATAACATCTACTCTTTTAACAACTTTCAACTATATAACACATACCTGGTGTTGTTAATTATAGTCACCAGGCTGTACATTACATCCTTAGAATTTATTCATTCCATAGCTGAAAGTTTGTAGCCTTTAACAAACATCTCCCATTGCCCCCTATTCTCAGGCCCTGGCAACTACTCTTTTACTGTATTTTATTTTAGATTTTTTAAAAAAAAATTCCTCAAATAAGTGAGAACATGTAGTATTTTACTTTCTCTTCCTGACTTATTTTACTCAGCCCAATGGCTTCAAAGTCCATGCACATTGTTACAAAAAACAAAACAGAAGTTCCTTACTTTTTTATGGCTGAAAAATATTCCATTTTGTGTGTTTGTGTGTGTACTTTTGAGCTGCCATCTGAATGGCAAAACAAAGCAGCATGAAGAGCATCTGATCAGGGATGCACATCAAAACTGCAGAAGAAAAAGGCTGTTGCCCCATCCAGGAAGGCTGTCGTTAATTCTGGTTCAAGAGCACACAGACATTGCTTTTACTCCTCCCAAAGTGTCCCTGTGGATTGTAGTAACTATGTCTATATCCATCCCTTAAAGAATATTAAGGAGCTATTGTAAAATAATTGAGTTTTAAGGGACTTATCCTCAACTATGTGGGAAAGCTATCATTTGCTCACAAAGGCTTGCTCTTACACCCCAATTATTTAGCAAGAACTGTATGTTCTGAATGTCTCTGGTATACATATGACACACAAATGGACTTTTTGAGGTCTTTGAAGGGTGAAAGAGAGAAATGATTAAAGCATCCCTGGGGAAATAGGAAGAAATTTTTGAGTCACAAAATTACCCCCCAATAAAGCAAGTTCAAAGGGACTTTTTTTGTCTGCAGGGTGAATAAAATTATTTTTTTTCATGCAAACTACATATACTTTTACAACGTAGAATTTAGCAACTCATCTAAACCACTGAACGTTAGGAAGTATTCCTGCCTCGTTTCTTAGAACTTTCACTGTTCCCTTTTCTTCTGAAGACTGTTGTTATGAACATACATGTCAAAATGATTTATGTGCTTCAGGATAAGTCTTGTTGGGCCATGTTGCTATTCAAAATCTTCCTGTGCTGTTTCAAGACGGCATTGAAAACAACTTTCTGAGTTGACATGGGTGAGCTATGAAAAACTGACATTAAAGTTTTACGTGGTTTCAAATAAATTGCCTCGCTGAATTCCATACCTCTTTTGGTTTTAGTGGCGTCAAGTTTTAATTTTATAGTGCCTGAAGACTATACATGTAAATATATTTCTCACGGGCATTTACTAAATTTAAAATTATAGGCAAGGAAGAAGCATTTCCCTCCCCTCAAGACAATCTTATTTTGCCCAACAACAATAATTTAGCAAATCTAATTATATTTCAGATGATTGATTTAATTTTTGTGTGTCATAGAATTTTTTCAATAAATAGCCCTTTAAGCTGTTCTTTCTAAATACGCATGTTCCCATGCTATAGCAACCCCCAAGAGGTACTGAAAACTAAGATTTTTTTTTGTTAAATCTAAGAACTACTAAAGAAAAGTCTATACATATTGGCAGAATTTGTGACTACTCTTTAGCCTTTTCCTGTAACTTTACTGTGAGAAGGGATGACCTTTTAAGAGAGAATATGAGAGGCCCTGCAAAATATTGAAGTAGCTCTAGAAATACTATCGGTAAATATAACCAAGCATGTTGAATTGTTTAAAGAAGTAAAGACTGCCCTGGCAGGGTGGCTCAGTTGGTTGGAGTGTCCTTCCGTAAACCAAAAGGTTGTGGGTTTGATCCCTGATGAAGGGAGTACTGAAGGCAATCTATTGATGTTTCCCTCCCCAGCCCCCCACCCCCACCTCCTCTCTCTAAAATCAATGAACATCTTACGGTGAGGATAAAAAAAGAAGTAAAGGTTATCTGAGGGAAAATATGAAATAAAAAGAAAATTAACAGTTCTGAGGTTGGGTATTATCAGTATAAAGATAGGCTTATGAGATTAAAAATATATTGGTTATTTAATACCAATCTCTTGATGGAGGATAGATTGTGGTTGCTACTCAAAAGGAAAATGTTGCTTGCTCTATAGAATGAAGATAAAATAATGCTTTGTTCCCTCCCTCCTTTCTGCTCTCTTCCTCTCTCCTTTGAGTGTATGTATGTGCTTACTGTGTATATGCTCCTACTGTGGAAAGTACTGATAATATGATTAGCAAGACAGAGAAGCTCCCTGCTCCTCTGGCACAGGTCGTATACACATATAAAAGTGGGGGATAGAAGATGTTTTTGAATTCTCTGCCTTTGTAGAGTCTCATTGGCCAAGTGCACATGGCCAATTTCTTCTCTTGGCTGTTTCTGTAAATATTCTCTTGCTGCTGGAGCATCTCTATTAATATATTTATAAAATTTTCAAGACTTACAAATATTTTGAAAAATCTTAAATTTTTCACTCTCTTTTTGTCTTTCTTTCCTTTTTTTCTCTTTCACTTTTTTTTAAGGGATGAAAAAGGGGTGACACAGAGCTTAGACAAACAGAGGCTTGGTCTGTAAACTCTACCAGCAAAGACAAAAACCATTCAGAGATAAAAACAGCTCAGAAATGGTGCTCTTACTGCAATCCCTTGTCAGTGGAAGGAAGGAAGCTAAGGAAAAGACCATAAAACTAGGACAACAAGAAGTTTTAGCATATGTTCCCTGAGTCCTCCTCCTATAGCCCCCTCCACTATCATCAGGGTCTGTTTGTTCCAGACTCTGTCAGATTGCTGTAAGAATAAGCCTATAGACTCAACATTGACTTAAAAATTTGGCACATAAAGAGAAACAAGGAAAATTGACTGCCAGCCAGAAGCCAAGGACTATTAGATGTCAGTTCTCTTTTTATTTTATTTTTACAGATTAAAAAAAATAAATCTTTATTGTTCAGATTACAGATGTCCCCTCCCCATAGCTCCCCTTCACCTGATTTACTGCCTCCCACCCCATGTTCTTATCCCTGCCCCTGTCCTTATCCGTGTGTAAGATTTTTGTCAATCTCTTCCCACACTCCTTACACCCCATCCCCTCAAGAATTATCAGTACACTCCCTTTCTATGCCCCTGATTCTATTATATTTACAGTTTATTCTGTTTATCAGATTTTTTATTGACTTGATTTTTAGATTCACTTGTTGATAGATATGTATTTGTTGTCACTTTGTTGTTCATAATTTTTATCTTTACCTTTTTCTTCTTCTTCCTCTTCTTAAAGAATACCTTTCAGTATTTCATATAACCCTGGTTTGGTTATAATGAATTCCTTTAGCTCTTTCTTGTCTGTGAAGCTCTTTATCTGACCTTCAATTCTGAATGATAGTTTTGCTGGGTAGAGTAATCTTGGTTGTAGGTTCTTGCTGTTAATCACTTTGAATATTTCTTGCCATTCTCGTCTGACCTGATAGTTTCTGTTGAGAAATCAGCTGACAGTTGTATGGGTACTCCCTTGTAGGTAACTAACTGTTTTTCTCTTGCTGCTTTCAAGATTTTCTCTTTGTCTTTTGCCCTTGGCATTTTAATCATGATATGTCTTGGTGTGGTCCTCTTTGGATTCCTTTTGTTTGGACTCCTGTGCACTTTCTGGACTTGTAAGTCTATGTCTTTCACCAGGTAGGGGAAGTTTTCTGTCATTATTTCTTCAAATAGGTTTTCAGTATCTTGCTCTCTCTCTTATTCTGTTACCCCCATAATTCAGATATTGCTATGCTTGAAGTTGTCCCAGAGGCTCCTTACAGTATCTTCATATTTTTGGATTATTTTTTCTTTTTGTTTTTCTGGTTGGGTGTTTTTGCTTCCTAATGTTTCAAATCTTTAGTTTTATTCTTGCTGTCCTCTAGTGTACTCTTGGATTTCTGTATATTATTCTTTATTTCAGACAGTGTATGCTTAATTTCTGACTGGTCCTTTTCTATTTTTTTTTTTGAATTCTCATTAGGATCCTTGAAGGTCTTACTAAGTTCCTCAGAGGTCTTGCTAAGTTTCTTGATGGCTTCTAGAAGATTATTGAGTAACATTATAGCTGTGGTTTTGAACTCTATATCCAGTCGTTTGCTTTCCTCCATTTCTTTCATTTGTGACATGTTTCTTTGTCTCCGTATTTTGGCTCCTTCCTTGTGTTGATCGAGTGGCTTTGTGTGGTAAGTGACCTATAGGGCCCAGTGGCTCAGCCTCCCCAATCACCTGAGGTGGACACTCTTGGTGCACCCCTTTGTGGGCTGGGTGTACAGCCTTGTAGTTAAGCCTTGATTGCTATTGGTACATTGGGAGGAATTGATCTCCAAACCAGTTGGCTGTGAGGATCATCTGTGTCTATAATAGAAGAACTGCTATGCTGGAGACACCCTTATGGGACAGGACTTACTTCAGTGGGGCTTTGGTGCACACTGGGTCTGCCTCGTGAGTGTGTCGCTTATGGATGTGAAGAGTTTAAATCTGGGGGACAGCAGATCAATGATTTTCTCTCATTATAGATGTTTCTATCTCTCCTTCTCCCTTCCTATCTGAAACAAATAAAAATATATTTTAAAATAAAATAAAATAAAGCAGGGGTTGACAGTTGAGGGGGTTGAGTCTGTAGCTTCTTGCTAGCTTGCTCCCTGTTGCACTATTTTTTAGAGCTCTTGTTGGCCATATATCCTACCCTCTAGGGAACAACCCTCTAGAAGGGAACCATTCTGCCATCCCCCATCCATCTCCAACAGGAAATATGTGTAATACAAACTATGGCACAAGGTAACTTAATTGGTCTTGGGTAGTGAGGGAGGAAATAGCAATAACAGAATTAAATGTTTATCTTCAGCCTGGAGTTTTCCCTTAATTTTTATCTTTTTCTATTTCTTTCTCCCCCTGAGCCTGGCAATTTGGATCATTCCCCTCTTTGTTTTGCACTGCCTCTTTTGGGGATTTTTTATTTTTGGGTAAGATGTTTAGCTTTGGACCACCCTCCATTTCAGAGGACTCCAGAACGTTAGAAAGCCAAGCAGGCGACAGCCTGGAATCCAGGTAAAGATGAAGGAGTAGGATGCCCGTGGGGGGACAGGTTGTCCAAATTAGGCGGTGCTGAACAACATTTGGACATCACAGTCCTAGTCAGTAATTAATACAGTGCCTCTCCTGTTTATTTGTAATATACAGAAATCTCCTTGAAGATCTAGCCATGCCAGGAGCAGATGACTTTAACAATAAAGAACTCAAGGACTTAATTTTTGATAAAAAAATGGTCCATTTTCTCCTTTTATTCTATTGGTTTAGGAACTTTAGGGGCAATTGAACATGATTGTGTGCCATGTTCTAGCTATTATATGCCTGAGTCTTTGCATGCTTGGAAATCCATATCTCCTACATTCTAGCAACCTGAATATAGTATTTTATTTTACTTTGGAAATTTTATTAAAGTATAATTAACTAATGGGTGTTTTGGGGGAGCAGGCAGGTATTGAGAGGCTTTCCTAAGGCAATACTAAAATCGTGTGAGTGTCCAGGTCATACTTCTCAAACATTAATGTGAATATGAATCTTGAGGGCACGCTGTTAAAATGCAAATTCCGCTTCAGTGGATGGGTGGCACCTGAGATTCTGCATTTCTAATAATTCTCATCTGATGCTTTGGATGGCAAGGATCTAGCACACCATTACCAAGTCAATTGCACCAACAAGTGGCGTTACTGTCCTAGTTATATATTTGTACTAATTTCTCAGCTACTTGAAATGTAGTGGCAGTACCTCTCTGTTTACAGCATCATTCTAACATATTTAATCACAACATCGCAAAGCAACAGGAGCGGAGGAGTAGGTCTGTCTACTAAAATAAGGGGATATTGAACTCACTGCAAATCACTATGGGTCAATTTCAAAGCAAAAGGATAAACAAGAAGACACACATTAATGAAAAGGATGCTTAAGTGCCTCTTTGCAATATAGGTCTCTGCACAGTCTCATTGTGAGGGTCCTCTTGGGACATTAATAGAATCCTCAGATGTAGCGTTTTCACTGCTCTTCTGCCTCGGGAATAGTGCTAGTTATTTGAGTACTCCTGCTGCTCTTCTAGAAACAGTGGGCACTTAGAGAGAGAAAAATGGAGGCCAATAACTATCAGAAAAATTAGACAGTTAGGAAGAAAGTGGTGCCTAAGGAATTCCAGCTTTGCGCCTAATTCTCATTCAGGTCCTTGGATAGTTCCCTCCTCTGCCCCACATGAAAGTTCTATCCTAGGTTGTCTTAACTGCTTGCCATTCTCTGAACAGGAATGATCCATTCCCCCCTTGGCACCATATCTCACACTGTTTCGTTGGTGTCTTAGTCTAGTTGAGCTGCTATAACAAAAAGGACTAGGGGCTTAAATGACAGAAATCTTTCTCACAGTTCTGGAGGCCAGGGAGTCCAAGATCAAGGTGCTGTGCGATTCAGTGTCTGTTGGGGACCAGCTTCATTGATTGCAGGCATCCACTATCTGGCTCTGTGGTCACATGGACTTGGTGCCTGCTAGTGGGGAGAAGGGCGAGCGGGAGAAGAGGAGACAGAGAGGGAGGAGAGAAAGAGAGTCCTGGTATTTCTTCTAATTATAAGGGCATTAAACCTCATGAGACACCGCCTTGATGATCTCATCTAAACCTACTTACTTCCCAGGAACCCCGCTTCCAAATACCATTATGTTGGGTTGTACGGTCTTCATCTACGAATGTTGAAGGGGACACTAACATTCAGTCCATAAAATCTGGCATACCCTCATCCACCAGCTTTTTCCTGAGTAGTAATCATTGCTATCCATTTCAGGACACTGTCAGGCTCCTGATTTTTATGCATTATTCAATTTAATCCCCAAAACAGGCTTACAAGAAGGGAATTGGCATTACCTATGTCATTACCTTACAAATAGGAAAACCAAGGGTCGAGAGGTTAGACTTTTCTGAAGGTCAGCTAGGATGTGGTAAAGCTGGGTTCCATTTCAAGCGTGTAAAGCACCGAAGCAGGGGCTTACATCAGAGGCTCAGATTGTGTTGTCGGACCAGCAGCTTCAGCCTCACCCAGGCCAGTGGTGGGCAAACTAATTAGTCAACAGAGCCAAATATCAACAGTACAACGATTGAAATTTCTTTGGAGAGCCAGATTTTTTAAACTTAAACTTCTTCTAAGGCCACTTCTTCAAAATAGGCCATGGTATTTTGTGGAAGAGCCACACTCAAGGGGCCAAAGAGCCACATGTGGCTCGAGAGCCATAGTTTGCTGACCACAGACCTACGAAGTCAAATGCTTGAGTCATACCCCAGACCTACTAAATCAGATGCATTGTGGGTGGGGGGGGGCGAGCAATTTGTGTTCCAACAAACTTTCCAGAAGATTCTGATGCATGCCCAAATAGAGAATCACTGCTTTAAATCAGTGTGAGAAAGGAAAACTCAGGTAATTGGCTACTTATTAGTGGGAAAGTTTGTTTCCATGTTAATATTGGGTATATGTTGATGCGGACAATATTCATCAGATTCATCATTCATTGGGACAATATTCATCAGGTGTGCTATAGGTTAAAACAGGCACCCGTGGAACAAATACACTGTATGGAAAACCTTTCCATCCTTAAGGTCAAGTTCAAACCCCACCTGCTCCATAAAGATTTTTTTTTTGCTTAATCACTGCCATTTCCCCTGTATCACTCTTGTGGTTGATGTAAAGTATCACTTATTAATCTCCATCCGGGTTGGAATTATCTCCCATCATTTTGACTGAGCACAGCAACAAAGTGTCTCATGGATACCATGTGCTTAATAAACATTTGTTGGATTCATGAGTAGGTTTCTATTTACAGAAAAACTTTACTTCTGTCCTTATGCTTGAAATTCTGCACCAGAATAATTTCTGATTCTGAAAAGAAATCAACACTTTTGCCCCCTTTCCTTTTGGTATATATGTATTTATTTTGAACGATTTCTAGTTCCCAATGGAGGGGAGCATCTCAGTTATAATAAAATCCATAGATAATTTCTAAATGATATTCATAGTTATAATAAAATCCATAGATAATTTCTAAATGATATTCATAGATATTTGATTGGAGGGTAATACCAGTTTAAAATGCCAACTATTAGGGGAGGGATGAAGAAGGAAATCAGGAAATCTAAGAAATGTGGAATCAATTTCAGAATGATTAGCTACATGCTGAATTAGCTTAAAAGCAACTAAAAAAGACATCTATGACAATGCTCCTTACTACTTTTTTAATGCTCATAATGGCTTTTTAATTTAATTTGTATTGAATTTATTGGGTGACATTGATTAATGCAATTATATAGGTTTCAGGTGTACAATTCTGCAATACACCATCTGTATATTGTATTCTGTATTCATCACCAATGCTATTACTTTTATAAAATTTTTATTTATTTGAGAGAGGTTTGGCATTAAGAGAAAAGGAAAAAATAAGCAGAAATATTGTGCAATTGAGTTTCATTTCTTAAATTCTCTAACAAAAGCTGACTACTGCTTTCATTCCCTTTCATTCCCTTTCCCCTTACACATCAGCACAAGACTGAAGTAAGAGAGAACTATATCGTGAGACAATTCATACAAAATATCAGTGAATCATAACGGCAATTATGAAAGTTGGGCAAGATCTTAATACTTCAAATGTTATTTCCTACCCAGCAAATGAGAGGAAAGCACTAGTATTATTTTTGCTTTGTAAATTATTATCCCTTTGTTCTTTAATTTGTATTATATAAAACAATTACAGTTCCCAGTAAAATATGAAGCTAATTTAGTTTTCACAAATAGAGATATTTTCATCCATCTAAACACACATCCAAATGGAAAAGCAGAGTGTGAACAAATAGATGTCTCAAGACTGGTGAAATATTGATACTTGTTGAGTTTGGGTGATGTGCACATGGAGTGCTTTGTACTGTTCACTCTATTTCTGAGTATATTTGAATATCCTCATTCATAAATAAGTAGTAAATAATTCCTTTTACAGATGTTTGTGAACACTTTCCCTCAGTTCTAAAAGTCAAAACCCTCATATTCCTTACTCTAGAACTGAGGAATTTGGTAAGCAAACCAAATACTGGAGAACTTGTATGGTGTGGTAGCCAGAATGATTCCTCAACGTTATCTACATTGTAAACTCTGGAACTAATAAATACGTTACCTTATGAGATAATTATTAATTTTATTTCATCTATTACTATTTTAAATATGTTTTTATTGATTTTAGAGATGAGGGAGAGGGAGGGAGGTTCAGAAACATCAATGATGAGAAAGAATCACTGATCAGCTGCCTCCTGCATGGCCCCTACTGGGGATCAAGCCCGCACTTTGGGCATGTGCTCTTGACTGGAATCCAACCTGGTACCCTTCAGTCTGCAGGCCGATGCTCTATCCACTGAGCCAAATCAGCTAAGGCAGTTATTAAATTTATATGTCACCTTGGCTGGCCCTGGGGTGCCAGATTGAACATTAATTCTGAGTGTGTCTGTGAGGGTTATTTCTGGATGAGAAGAGCATTTGAGTGGACTAACTCAATAGATTACTCTGTCCAAGGTGAATCTGTCATCTACTGAGGTCATGAGTAGAACTTAATAGAACAAAAGACTCTTTCTTTTCTGTCTCAGTGTTGAGATGGAACATCTCATGTGACCTACTCCTGCCACACGACTGGGATTTATTCCCTCAGCTCCTTTGGTTCTTGGGATTTGGGGCTTAGAATGGAATTATACCACCAGTTCTGAGTACAGAAAACAGAGTTTATTATTATTTATTATATTATTTTCCATACAAATAATTGTAAACCTACTTTTCTCCAGCCCTATATTTCCAGAAAGTTATTTACCCAACAAGGACAAAAAAGATTGTACAGATTTCAGGACAAATGACAAAATATTTGTTCTTTCCTTGGAGCCAAAAATTATGACAAAGAATCTCCTCCTATTCCTCAGATGTTTGTGACTGTTGTATAAGAAAATTTGACTTCAGTTTCATCACATCAAATATACATCTACTGCCCTATCCAGTTTGGTACAGTGGATAGAGCATTGGCCTGCAGAGTAAAGGGTCTCAGGTTTGATTCTGGTCAAGGGCATGTACCTTGGTTGTGGGCACATCCCCAGTGGGGGTGTGCAGGAGGAAGCTGGTCAATGTTTCTCTCTCTCCCTCTCCCTTCCTCTCTGTAAAAAATTAATAAAATATGTTTTAAAAATATATATCTACTGTCTCTCTACCATCATAACACTCTTTCATTCTGTTTAAAGTAGGCACCAGATTTCATTGATCTGACTCATTTGTCTGAACCTAAATAATACATAACTTTAAAAAAATACATAACTTAAGAGCTTTCACATTTAAAATAAAACAAGAAATGCCCCCATGCACTCCATCCCATCTCTTCTTGCATGATCACAGAAACTACCTGAAAGCTTTGTGTCCAAACACTGACTGGAGAACAAAACGGGACTCTGTTGATTCTGAATGTGTCAACGAGTGTGGCCACATCTAGCTTCCAGGGAGAAAGGAAGCGAAAAATTAATTTTTGGAAATAAATGCCTATCTGAGATAAATCTGAAATACACATTTAAAGAAATTTTTTTCTCAATTTCAACCTTTAGTTCTTGTATTGAGTGGCATATGATGACATTTTAACTAAAATCAAAGATTATATTTGAAATGTGGTGTGTTTAGTTACTATTAAAGCAAAGGAAACAACAATTAGGGTTAATTCTTTAAAAAATTCATTTTTATCTAGCCCAGTAGTGTGCTGGAGAGGCGATAGTACACATTTTAAAGTTGATGGCTTGAAATCAGCCAATGCTACAAAATTGGGACTTTTGCCTCACCCACGTGGCTTGGTGATTAAGCATCAACCTATGAATCAGGATGCCACAGTTCATTTCCCAGTCAGGGCACATGCCTGGGTTGTGGGCTTGACCCCCGGTGTGGGGTGTGCAGGAGGCAGCTGGTCAATGATTCTCTCATCATTGATATTTCTATATATCTCTCTCCTTCTCCCTTCCTCTCTGAAAAAACAAAACAAAACAAAATAAGACAAACCAACAAAATCAGGACTTTTTTTTCTCTTGGAGATTCTGATTAAGGCACTACACTGCTTCAAGCCCTCCCAACCCATTAGGAAGATTTGATGTGGTTCTATAAGAACCACAGTGTATGCATCACATGGACACTTGGATTTTAGTCTCTGTCACAGCCCTGGCCAGCTGAGAATCATTGATGGCAGCAGCATCCATTGTGTCCCATTGAATTTGCAGTGCCAAGTACTCATTGGCTAGCACTTCTATCACACATAGGACCTGCTTAGGATGCAAAGATAAATCAGGTGGATGGAATAGCCCTTAACCACAAAAACCAGAGGTGCAGAACATGTATACAGGATTACTGAGGACTAGTACAAAAAGACAAAATGTTATTTGGGTACACCAGGGTCTATTTTGATTGCTAATGAGGCCAAATTCTTAATATTATCTTATTAAATACTACCAGAAACAGTGTATGAATGAGCTGGAAAGTGGGCAAAGAAAAAGTAATAGTGCCCTGGATGGGTAGCTCAGTTGGTTGGAGCATCGTCCCAATGCAGCCATGGTTGTGGGTTCCGCCCCGGTCAGGACACTTCTATGAGAGTCATCCGATATGTGCACGAATGGGTGGGACAACAATCTGTGTCTCTCTCTCTCCCCTCTCTTTGAAATAAATAAAATATTTAAAAAGTAATAGCTGGTGATGAATATACACAATACAGTATAGAGATGACATATTATAGAATTGTACACCTGGAACCTTTATAATTTTATTAAATAATATCACCCCAATGAATTCAATAAAAATGAAACAACTTAAAGGGATTGTTTTAGTAGAATCTCTATTTCTGCGCTTTGGAGAATACGCTGGAGCTGGACAGACATTTGAAACAGGGAGGACACGTAGGTGGTAATTGCGATGCTATAGGGAAAGATCATTGTGTCTTGGACCGGGTTGATGTGTGATAAACAGCCAAATTTTGGACAGATTCTGAAGATGGATTAGAATTTGCTGACAATTTTTTTGTAGAGTGTAAACGAAGGAAACACATTGAAGATGGTGCTCAGAGTTTTGATGGATAACTTCAAGAAGGAAGGTGTTATTACATTTGCTGGGGAAGACTGGAGAGAGACAGAGAAGTGTTTATCAGGAGTTCCGTTTCAGTCATCTATTTGAAATGCCTGCCAAGTGGATTTGTTGGGCAGCCGTTCGAGATTCTGAGGAGAGCTTCCAATTGGAGATGTAAATTTAGGCATTATTAGTGTGTGGACAGTACGTAGGGCCACAAGACAGGATGAGATAAACTAGAACAAGTATGTAGATAGAAGAGAGAAGTATTCCTGGGACTGAGATCTGGAGAACTCCGGAATCCAGAGGTTATGAGACAAGGAAGAACCAGCAAAGAAGGCAGAAAAGGAGAAAAGGCAGGCGAGTGGGGGATCTGTCTGCTCGTTAGATTGTAAGCTGTGTGAGAACAGGAATCACGTGCTTGTTCAGTGTTGTATTCTTCTCTGATACCTCATTCACAAGAAGCAATATTGGGCACTGACTGGCTGAATGAAACAACACAGGACTCTATAGTGGTATAGGACGCAGAGAATTCCTCTTTTCCACACCAACAAATTCTTTAAGAAAGCTCTTTCTTTCTCTGACACAACGGCTGAAGATACACAAGTCCCTCCTTTTCAGATTCAGGTGTCTCTTCCAAATGTCCTGTCATTCTCACACTGCTGCGTCTATCCCGTGGAGCAGCAATTGGCTGTTATTTTACCCTTTGGGTCACGTGGACCAGCCTCCTTTTCTCCCTCAGACTCCCGGGTGACCATTAGCCTGCATTCTCAGAGAGGAGGAGGGTTTTAGTCTGTTTCTTTATGCTTTCCATACTTTCTTTCTTCTTGGTCAAACACATTCTCCTTTGTGATGCATTTGTGTTTTGGAAGAGAGTCCCTTATGACCGACCACTCACAGAGACTTTTCACAACTGCGCCTGCCTTCTGAGCCCTCAATTTAGTGCCATTGGCAGCACTGAGCATGGCAACCACGCTCCCAATGAATCATCCAGTCCCATTGCTTTGGTAATATTCTAATGAGGGTGTAACACAGTTGTTTCCTTGTTGGTGCCTAGATACAGTGTATACTGACCTAATTACAAGCATTCTCTATATGATGCTTGGAACCGCTATTCCAACATATATTTTAGGGTAAAGTAATATAACAAAGAATAACACCGAGAATTTTATTTTCAAAGTTTTTTTTTGCCATAGGAAAAAGCCACAAATTCAATGCACGGGACTCACGATTATCAGTAAGAAGGCTCAGATAATATAAAATAGTTCAGAACTGTAGTGTTTAGAAGCTCACGCAACACTGTGACCGCTCTTACAGTCGTCGGAAAGATGAGGATGACTGATATGTCAGGATGCCCTAGAAATTACTGGTATGCTCAGGCCAGCAACTGAGTGGGCTAAATCCAATTTTTGAAGAACAAGAAAAAGAAAAGAAAACGTCGTTACCTTCAGGGGGACAAAAACCACTGTCCTCCTGAAGCCGCTCCCATTGTGATAAAAATGTCAAGCAGCCTTGCGCTCAGCACATCCATCTGGTCACAGCTTTAAAAGTTTGTCATCGTGAGAAAGGAACTTAGGTCTGGATTTCTGAGCCTGCATCAGCATGTCCATTGTGGGCCTCCTAATGGTACAGGGGTCACCTTTGTCAGTTCATCTTTTTGCTTCATATAGTCAACTTTCACTCAGAGAATCTATAGTGAGGATGAAGTTGCAAGCTGTTGTCATGCTAATTTCGGTTTGCAGATTTCTGATGTCCAATTCCACATAAAAATATGTCGTCATATGAGACATAGGGGAAATGAATGACATTTCTCTTTCTGTTGGATCCAATACTTCATAAAGAACATTGAAAGAGGTCTCTCTTTAAAAAAAAATATATTTTATTGACTTTTTACAGAGAAGAAGGGAGAGGGATAAAGAGTGAGAAACATTGATCAGCTGCTTCCAGCATGCCCCCTACTGGGGATGTGCCCACAACCGAAGTACATGCCCTTGACCGGAATCCAACCGGGGACCCTTCAGTCCACAGGCCGAAGCTCTATCCACTGAGCCAAACAAACCAATTAGGGCTGGAAAGGGTTCTTTTCTCCAGTTTAGAAATTGTACTGGGACTGTACACAGTAGTCCCCCCTTGTCCTTGGGGGATGCATTCCAAAGCCAGTGGATGCCTAAAACTGTGGATAGTACTGAACCCTGTACATACCATTTCTTCCTGTACATTCAGGCCTATGATAAAGCTTAATCCATAAATGAGGCACAATAAGAGATTAGCAACAATAACTAATAATGCAGTAGAACAATTATAACAATATACTGTAATAATAAATAGTACTGTGCATGTCTCTCTTCCTTTCCCTCAAAATATCTGATAATTGATCTGAAAAGGGAGTGGGCTACTCAGTGACTCATGGAATGTATACAGAATGGATACACTGGGCAAAGGAATGAGTGACATCCTGGGTGGGACAAAGCAGGATGGCTTGAAAATTCACCATGTTATTGGACAGTTCAAAATGGATGGTTATTTCTGGCATTCTCTATTTAATATTTTTGAACAGCAGTTGACTGTGGGTAACTGAACCCGAGGAAAGCAAAACTGTGGACAAGGGGGGACTACCATACAGTAAACCTTCACCTAAGGTCCTCGATCGGTTCTTTGACTTTAAGAGAAATGATGTATAATGAAACCAATTTGACTGCAGGCCAATTGATATAAACAGCAGGTTTCTATAGCATCTCATAATGCTAAAACCAAACGAGGCTTTCACATAGGAGCTCCTAAGACCCGCTATAGTTTAAAAGTTAACATTTACGCAATTTGTTACAAATCTTTGGTGAAATCTAAAAAGAGAACGGGGCGTTTGCATTAGGTCAATATGGTTTCAAGCTTTATCAAAGATTAAAAAAAACCCCGTAATCGAAGAGTCCTTCGTCAAAGGAGATGCAGGCTGAGTAAATTTTTTTTGTGTGTTAAAAGTAATTTATGACTAATATTTTAGTTTTCTCCCTCTTCTTAACTTTATTACTTGCCATCCTCAAGCTTTTGGTTACTGTTAAATTCATACATGTCAAATATTTTGCTAACATTCATTCTTGGATGATCGTTATGACTTGAGAAAAGTCATTTTTCTTTGGTTTTATGCATTGTTATGAAACCAGTGAAAAGCACCAGAAATTGTCCTGGGTTATTGATTGTTTTACTCTGTTTGGGTTCTCTTAACAAAAAACAGTGGACTGTGGCTTAAACAACAGAAAGTTATTTCCTCACAGTTTGGAGACTAGAAGTCCAAGATCAAAGCACCAACCAATTCTGTTCCTGGCTCATGGACGGCTGCGTCTCCATGTATAACTTTCCTTGTTGTGTTTGTGTGGCTAGATCTCTCTCTCCCTCTTCTTGTAAGGGCATCAATCCTATTGAATCAGGACTTCAGTTTATGACCTCATTTAACCGTAGTTACCTCCTCTAATCCCCATCTCCAAATAAAATCACATAGAGGGTTAAGGCTCCAACATATGAATTTGAGGAGGAGGGGAACTCACACAATTCAATTCATAGCCCTGATGTATCAACAGATTTAATGACATCAATGTTTCCAGTGGTTTAGCATCCTACTTAACGTTTGAGTTTCTATAGTTAACATTTAAAAAAATACATTTTATTGATTTTTACGGAGAGGAAGTGAGAGGGATAGAGAGTTAGAAACATCGATGAGAGAGAAACATCCATCAGCTGCCGCCTGCACACCCCCACTGGGGATGTGCCCGCAACCAAGGTACGTGCCCTTGACGGGAATCCAACCTGGGACCTTTCAGTCTGCAGGCCGATGCTCTATCCACTGAGACAAACCGGTTTCGGATATAGTTAACATTTATGGAGCATGTACTCTGCACCGGACACTGTGCTAGATTTTGGACATTATAAAGAGGAGTAAAAGAATCTCTCTCTCTGTTTAACAGGTGAGATTGACGTGTATACCCACAAACTTTACAATACCACGTGAGAAACGAATATAAAGGTGCACATGCTATTCCAGAAAAAAAGGTTTTTCTACACTGTATTTTCCATAAATATATCCTAATTAGTGTTTTTTCTTCTTCTATTTTACATAGTAGGAGACCATTATTTTCTGTTCCGATCTCCAACAGCAGGTACTATCCAGTGAGCCACCAAAAACTGTTGTGTTTTAGGTAGAACATTTTATTCCTGTGGCAAATGCTGTCCTTGTGGCATCATTTTATATTGTCTTTTCTCTCTCTCTCTCAACATACAATGGATAAGATTTGGGACATTTCAATGACTTTAAAATCCTCTAAAAGTGAATTTATTGCTCTTATCAACTAATAGAGCTGTTCTCAATCGGATGGATCATTTGCCACTTATGAAGAAACATTTCTCACTGACTTTGACTTAGCACTAACAGCATTAAAGTCTCACAATGGCATCAATTTTTGTCTCTCTGTCAAATGAAGTCAGGTATGCCTCTACATCCGGGTGTTGTCTAATGTTTGCTTGGTCACACTTCCATTGGTCATAAATAGTTCTGAACTTATTGGGACCAAAGGAAGGACCACAACGTATACATTTAAAAAATTTTATTGATATTTTACAGAGAGGAAGGGAGAGAGATAGAGAGCTAGAAATGTTGATGAGAGAGAAACATCGACCAGCTGCCTCTTACACACCCCCTACTGGGGATGTGCCTGCAACCAATGTACATGCCCTTGACCAGAATCAAACCTGGGACCCTTCAGTCTGCAGACTGACGCTCTACCACTGAGCCAAACCGGTTTCGGCACAATGTATACATTTTTGAAAACTTCTTTAATATCATTGCCACTTTCAGAGCTTTTCAGGACAGTCCTATGTTTACTTTCCCAAATTAAGTTGAACAAGTTCAGGAGACACCCTGCGTTTATAAGCACTGAGCTTGGCTTTGTCCTACCAGCTTCCTCAGCACGATTGTAACGGTTAGGTCTTAAAACTGTTCCTGTGTGTTTTGCCCTTTTATTTATTTTAGCTGGTGGACACACCTTTTCCTTTGTAACCTGGTGTGTCAATGGCCTTTCCTTATCATAACAGTGGACATAATGCTGTTGAGCTTAAAGAAAACACTGTGAAGGAAACACTGGCTCTTACTCACTTTCTCAGCGCTCTGCACGGAGGAATGCGGGCCTTGCACCAGGGTCACGTGGTGCAAGAGACACCAGTGCGTGTAGCTAAGAATTTCAGGTCCTCAGGCACACTGATTTTTGTTTGGGATTTACAATAATGTGATGCCATGTCCCCCCCCCCCCCCTGTTAGACTGGTGAATGTTTAATACAAGCAATAACAATCACTGCTGAAAAATACTCTGGGATAGAAACATTTTCTTTTCTTTTTTTTTTCAAACTTAAATTTTAATTATTTAATTTTATTTAAAAAATATATTTTATTGATTTTTCACAGAGAGGAAGGGAGAGAGATAGAGAGCTAGAAACATCGATGAGAGAGATACATCGTCCAACTGCCTCTTGCACCCCCCCCCCCCCCAGGGATATGCCCACAACCAATGTACATGTCCTTGACCGGAATTGAACCTGGGACCTTTCAGTCCGCAGGCCAACGCTCTATCCACTGAGCCAAACCGGTTTCGGCAGAAACATTTTTGGTGGTAGGAGGGTGAATTGTTCAACTGCTTTTGCAAATAAACGTGGCAGTAATTATTCAAATTAAAGGTATATGCTACACAGTGATTTCAGGTCTAGAATTCTAACTTACATAAAAAAAATCACATTTGATAAAGAACATGTATACACATAATGCTATTTGTAGCATTGCACGCAAAAATACACACACACACACACACACACACACACAGGCATACGCAATTATATATAGGTTATTTAAATGCCCCAAATGTGGAGGATAATACACTGTGAGATGAATAAAAGCAAATTCGAAGTAAAGTGAACAAATACCACCAGTTAAAAAAACAAAAACAAACAAACAAACCTAAAAGCAGGTTATGCGGTCTTTCCTGTTGAAACCATGAGGGTAGAGAGAAGAAAAAAAGTGGATTTTTCAGAGCTGAAGATCAAGCTCCTGAAAAAGAAGTTCATTCAAAGGATGTTTAGGAAGGCACGAAAGCAGCTTCTCTATGAGGAAGGTAAGCACTATCACAGGGAGATAGGCGATCTACCGGACAGGGACAAGAATGGTTAGGATGGAAAAAATAAAAAGCTGACAACTTCCAGGTGCCTATAGAATCCAAATTGGCATTTGTCATCAGGATCCATATGAATGATGCTGATGCGAACCCTAAGTTCCAAAAGGGGTTGCAGCTTCCTCACCTCCGCTGGATGTGAAAAGGTACCCGTGTTAAGCTCAACAAGGCTTTAGTTAACATGCCGAGGACTGTGGAACCATTTATTTCCTGGAGACACCAAACCTGAAGTTATTCATTGATCTACAAGCGTGGTTATGGCAAAATCAATAGGAAGCTAATTGCGCTGACAGATAACACAATGATTGCTCTCGGTAAATACGGTGTTTCTGCCCGGTGAATCTCCCTCAGGAGATCTATCCGGTTGGAGATTGCTTCCCTTCAAATTATCTTCTCACCGTGGACTGGAAGCAGGGACCAGGCATTTTGTAGAAGACGGAAAAGCTGTCAATGGGAAAGTCTAAACGAACAGGCTCGCTGGAAAGATGAAATAAAGTGCCTACCATGATTATTATTTTTTAAAAATATATGTTTTATTGATTTTTTTTTTACAGAGAGAAAGGGAAAGGGGCAGAGACTTAGAAACACCGATGAGAGAGAGACATCGATCAGCTGCCTCTTGCACACCCCCTACTGGGTAGGTGCCTGCAACCAAGGTACATGCCCTTGACTGGAATCGAACCTGGGACCCTTGAGTCTGCAGGCCAACTGATGCTCTATCCACTGAGCCAAACCAGTTAGGGCTATTTTTGTCATTTGGTATGTTAATGAACTGTGACTTCTCTCAAATTGAAATGGAAAACAAAAAGCATGCCCCCCCCCCACTCCCCCAGAAAACAGGTTAAGTGATTGACCAAAGAGAAAATGGGACAAGTACACACCCAATTCTTCACATTTATTAAATAAGAAAGGCATGGGGGCATTATTTACTTTACATTTATTTATTTATTTATTTATTTATTTATTTATTTATTTGTTTTATCATAAAAGAGAAGCGCAAAGATGGATACTGGGTGAGGGGAGGGCTGAACACCAATATGGCAGCCAACCTTATCATCTCTCTAAATGTGAACAGGGAGCTTCCTCTGACTTTTTGAACACAGAGATTTGAAGAAAGACATTGATTGGGGAGGAAGAGAATGGCTGGACCACCCAAGTTGCCTGCAGTTACTGTCAGCCACTCTTCCCTGTACAGGGGTCGTAAGGTTGCCCAGGGTAACCAGCTATGTGCAACCTTGCAGTAACAATCTGCATCAGAAGTATTGCCCTTACCTATGCCAAGGTCAGCTTCCTAGGGTGGGAAGAATGAAGGCAGCAGAAAGTTATCGATGGATGAAGATGTATCTTCTATGGGTATGAGTCCAAACTTCCAAGTGAGTCAAGAAATTCACCAGATATTTATGCTCCCTCCTCACCCCACCCACAGACCTAGGCACCAATTTTTATGTGGGAATTACTCTCCAAAGATTTGCTAGGAGAACATGGTTGTAGAATATTTGAAGTTATTAATTTATGCTTTTTCCCCCTCCCTGTACATATGTTCTTTTCTCTGTTCCTCCTCTTGTAAGCAGGTAGTGGGCTATGAGGAAGTGTGAGGCAGGATAATGTTTCTGGCTATTAATTACCAGTAACCCAAATCTGAAGGAGAAGTCAAGCAAGATTTCTAGAAAAGGCAAAATGAAGGAGTTGTGGGCATTGACCGGGTATCTTTGCCAGTGATAAGCTAAAAAGAGATTTTCAAGGGAATATGGGGGTGTAGGGAGGGAGGGAAGGGAAGAGTATATGGGAGTAAAAAGATCGGCTCAGTGCCCTATTGTCAACTTCATAAAGAAGGGAGTTGTAAGACCTGGTAGAGGAAATGCATGCTTGGTGTTGACACAAACGAACTAAGAGGATCCATTTTCCCAATGGAAGACATTTTGGAATTATGATAATATGAGGCAATAAATATCCCATTATCCCTGAGCAAGAGTTTTTTTCTGGGATTTATACTTTAAAAGTTGGCTCACCGTGGGTCATAAGCTTCACATTTTTTAAATGGATATTGCCAAAATGCTTTCCAAAATATACTAATTTGCTCTTTCAACCTCATACTTTTCTTCTCAAATGTAAACTACATTCCCTAGAGTAAAACTTCCAATGTTCATCAAGCACCATGAACGTTAAAGTAATTAACATTAAGAATTTGAAAGTTCCCCTAGTTCCCCATCACACTTGTCATTGTCAGGCTTTTGAATTTTTTCCAGTCGGACAGACATAAAAGGGTGTCTTGTTTTAATTTGCATGTTTCTATTACTAGCAAGTTATAGCTTCCCCTATATTTTTATTGGTTATACAGAACTTCTCTTCTGTGAACTGAAAGTTTATATTTATTTCTTTACTGGAATTTTTGCCTTTTTTTTTTTTTTTTACTTATTGGAACTTTTTACATATTCTAGATTGCAATTATTTCTCAGATGTCTTGTAAATAATTTATCTGTCTCTAGCTTGCCTTTTAACTTTGTCTATGATTTCCAATGTCTAGGAACCTAAAATATTAATGTCATGAAATGTATTCATCTTTTAGTTGGTACTTAATGGTCCTTTTTTTCTTAATAAACTTTATTGTTTTTACAACAATTTCAGGTTCATAGCAAACTTAGCAGAGGCACACAGATTTCCCAATTACCCTCTACTTCTACACAGGCCCAGCCTCTTCCACTACAAACATCTCCACCAGAGTGGCACATTGGTTACAATGGATGAACCATTTAATATTTTTAAGAGATCTTTTGTTTTTTTGAAGGATCTTTAATGTTATGAAATAATCTAGATTTTTTCCCCCTAAAACTTTGAAGGGTTGCTTTGAGCCTTAGGTCTTTAATCCATGTGGACATCTTGGTTAAAATTTTTTTTTTTACAGGTATAATGTGTTTTAATGCACATTGATTTATGGCACTTACCACATGTTGTATGTTTTACAAATTGCAGGCAAGGTCCTCTACCAGCAAAAAAAAGATTACAGTTTGCTTCTTGCGATGCTTTCTTTATCGCAGTGGTCTGGAATCGAACCCACGATATCTCCAAGGTCTGCCTAAAATTGTCTTTCTAAGAGCACTAAATTGGTGCTCTGACTTTAGAAAATTATACAGACATTTCCTGCTGGGAAGAATCTTAGGGGTGTGTGAGACGGGCTAATGTTTATCCAATGCCAGGTGCTCTTCTAAGAATTTTACAAATGATAATCCTCTCTACAGCCTTTATGGTGGGTTATATTTTCTCATTATCTTCTTCTTCTTTCTTATTTATTTATTTATTATTTTTTTAAGGGGGGGATTTCTTTCTTTCTTTCTTTCTTTCTTTCTTTCTTTCTTTCTTTCTTTCTTTTTTAAAAATAAATCTTTATTACTCAGATTATTACAATTGTTTCTCCTTTTTCTCCCCCAAAGCTCCCTACATGTAGACATCTTATTTGTGTATAGTCTGGGGAGAAATTTAATCTTCTGATACATTTAAAGTTTGTTCCTCAATCACGAGGGATAAGACCACCCTTTTAGCAGAATTCACCTGCATCCCCACTGAAAGATTCAGGATAGCAAAGCAGTTCGTACTAGGCATCAGGATTAAACATGGTGGGTAAACTGCTGGGCTCATGATAAGACCTAGAGCCAAAGAGAAAACTAGTGGAGTTACCTGGAACAGTGAGTGGGGTGAACGTTATGGAGGCACCCATACTGAGAACATTGGCTAAGGGGGGACCAGGGACATTCACGGATTGAAAAAGGACACAACTGGCCCGGCCTCCTACCTGGATTTCAGGATCAGGGTCAAACAATCAACCACCCAGCAAATGCAGCAGCAGATATGGCAGAACTAAGACAGCCAAAGTGTTTTCCAAGCAAGTGTAGACAATCAGGAAGAAAGTATCTTCTAGATCAGCTGTGGGCAAACTACGGCCCATGGGCCGGATCTGGCCCTTTCGGCTGTTCTATCCGGCCTGCGGAGCCGAAAGAGAGGAGGGTTCTCTGGGTTCTCTTGCTCTCCCCTCCGCTCCTTCACCAGCAGCCCAAGATGAGAATGCCAACATGGTCAGGTTGCTTTTGTTCTGGCCCTCTGGTCCAGCTTAAGAACCCACTGTGGCTCTGGAGTAAAAAAAAAAAAACTGCCCACCCCTGTTCTAGATAATGTTTAATCTGTGTAATATCAATAATTTATTCAATATATTTAACATATGTAATATATGTTAAACATATAATATTTAACATATAATATAAGCATCTTTAAGCTCTTAAAAAAACTGAACCTAGTGAAGAGAAGAGAAAGATCTACTTTTAATGTTTAGCTGGAAAAAATAAGGTATATTTTTATTTCTTTTCCCCAAAAAGAATAAAATAGAATCAATTTTTAATAATTTGAGCAGATACTATGATTTTTCTTATAAAGTTTATTTTCTATAAGTAAAATGACTACACAGAATTTCATGGTATTTTTTTGTATTTTTATATTTTTTCAAAGAAAATAAAAAGAAAGCCTTGAGTTATATAAACCACTTATATAAGTATGCTTTCTAATGTAAAATCCCAGTGAACACCATCTCACTTATCAAAATTAAAAAGTATAACCCAGAATCCAGGGTATAATTTCTAAGATGTGTATCAAATTAAACGTTTAAAATATAGATCAATCTGCATAATAAAAATTTTTGAAAATAAAAATAATTAGCTGGGAATATCCCATGTGTGTTCTGAATCCCCCAGTTGACCCACGTAATTTTTCTTATTCCTCTACAACACATGGGATTCTTTCTATGAATGACATCAGTTTGGAAATACCCCGTGGTTTTCTGAGTTATAAATGGATATGTCACTAGGTATGCCTGATTATATTATGATTCATACTTTCACTTCTGTTTTTTTTACACTATCATTTTGAAAAAGTGAAAATGAAACTGTTTCATTGGCCAACAATTCAGAAGGGAGAGAAAAAAGTAAGGTGGAGTATAATGATTCACAAACTATTTCAGGATTATATTTACAACATTTCAGAATTATATTTTAAATATTTGAAGAATAGTTTCTTAAGGAAAAAAGTGCTCAAAGAGAGTTAACTGGGATTAAGAGTGGCTACTGTCAGAGTTCTGCTTTACATAGGAACATTTCTCCCATCATTTCTCTGTCCAAAACTGTTTTTCTTTGTAGAATCCAACCTTAAAACTCTGAAATTTGTTCCTTTAAATATTAACTGTAGTAGAAAGATGGTGATAGCTAAAGAGTTGGAAGGAAGGAAGGAAGGAGAGAGAGAGGGGGGAATGAAAAAAAGAAAGGAAAGAAGGATGGATTGAAGGAAGGAAGGAAGGAAGGAAGAAGAAAGGAAGAAAAAAATGAAGAAAATGAAGGAAGGAGAGAAGGAAGGAAAGGAGAGAGAGAGGGAGGGAGGGGGAGAGAGAGGAAGAAGAAATGAATAAAAGGAAGAAAGAAAGAAGGAAGGAAGGAAGGGAGGAAGGAAGGAAGGAAGGAAGGAAGGAAGGAAGGAAAAGAGGGAGGGAGGGAGGGAGGAAGGAGAGAAGGAAGGAAGATGTGGAAAGTTCCCACATGATTTCACTGTTGTGTCACTTGCACCTTTGTCAGTTTCTGGCATATAGCAATGTTCAACAAAGATTTGTTGAGTAAATGTACATAAGAGCTCAAAAACAATTTCTGTACCCATGATTTTCTGTGGAAAACCACAAGAAAAAATGTTTTCTGAGGTCTCAACATTTTAGTAATCATGAAGTATTAGAAATTTAATGGATTTCACTTATGGGATTCTTAAAGTAGTGTCACAGGCTTGAGGTCTAAGGCTAGATGCCTCAATGCCTTGTGGTTCTTTAACATTACTTGTTAGAATGGGAATTTTGCCAGAGTATAAATCCTCGATAAAGATTAATGTGACTTAAAAATCTTTTTATTAAGTTTATATTTACCTTCTTGGTCTGTCTGTCACCAAATGGCAGTTTTTTCAAAAAAAATTGCCTTGTGGGTTGGTATGTGTTTGCCTATAAGTGAATTAATTCTTCATAATTAATTCCTCACCTTCAAATCTTCCCTTCCCAGACTAGATTTAAAAAAAACACAACTATTTACACTGCTTGATGCTTGAATTTCAAAGCTACCAATTCGTTTACCTTAAGGCATTGATGAGTGATCTTCCTAAGAAAATACATCACCTTCTGTTTTTGTTTTTTTAAATTATATTTTATTGATTTTTTACAGAGAGGAAGGAAGAGAGATAGTTAGGAACAACGATGAGAGAGAAACATCAATCAGCTGCCTCTTGCATACCTGCCACTGGGGATGTACCCACAACCAAGGTACATGCCCTTGACCGGAATTGAACTTAGGACCTCTCATTCTGCAGGCCGATGCTCTATCCACTGAGCTAAAAGAGCCAGGGCTCATCTTCTGTTTTTAACTATCATTAACATCTTAAGATGGGGTAATCTAACAGATAAGTTAGCCAATCACTTCTTGGATTTCTAAGAGGTGGAAAACAGGAGGGATATGCTTGCAAAAGTGGTAACGAGCAAAAATGTCTAAGGGGCAGGACTGTAAAGACTGTTTAGTAGGAAATATAAAAGTTACTCCTTCCAAAAATTCTCAGGAGAGTCTCAAAACACCATTTAAAATATAAGAACATCCAATGGGTTAGGGTTAGGGTTAGGGTTATACATAGTTATATAAAAACTTAATCTGAAAATAACTTTGGGAATGTACATTAATAAAATGGTTCTTGTTTTAAGCCACTACCTTGTTGTTTTTTTATTCTCACTGGAGGATATTTTTCCATTGGTTTTTAGAGAACATGGAAGACAGAAAGACAGAGAGAAACATCGATGTGAGAGAAACACATCAATTGGTTGCTTCCCGCATGCACCCTGACCAGGGACAGGCCAGGGAGCATTCTGCAACCGCGGTATGTGCCCTTGACTGGAATAGAACCTGGGACCCTTTGGTCTGCAGGCTGATGCATTATTCACTGAGTTAAACCAGGAAAGGTTAAGCCACCATATTTTGTGATAAGCAGCAATAGATTACCAGAACAGAATTGCTATAAAGATTAAATGGCTTAGCTTGTGCGGCCCAGTGGTTGAGCATCAACCTATGGAGGTTACAGTTTGATTTCCAGTTAGACCATTTGATCAGATTGCAGGCTGGATCCCCAGTAGGGGGCAGGCAGAAGGCAGCCAATTGATGATTCTCTCTTATCATTGATGTTTCCATTTTTCCCTCTTCTTTCTTCTCTGAAATAAATAAAAATATATTTAAAAGTAATAAAAATTAGCCCTAACCTGTTTGGCTCAGTGGACAGAGCATAGGGTTGAGCTGCAGACTCAAGGGTCCCAGGTTTGATTCCTGTCAAAGGCATGTACCTTGGTTGAGGGCACGGCCCCAGTAGGGGGCGTGCAGGAGGCAGCTGGTCGATGTTTCTCTCTCATTGATGTTTCTAACTCTCTCTCCCTCTCCCTTCCTCTCTGTAAAAATATCAATAAAATATGTTTAAAAAATAGAAATAAAATTATAAAGATTAAATGGATATTAATGAAAAGAAAGTCAAATAAGGAGGTTTTCTGAAAACTGAAAGCAATTAACAACAGAAATACGGATATCATCTTACTAAAACAGAATAGCTTATAAACCAATGAGACTGTAACCTGCTAAACAGTTTTAAAAGAAATAATGTGTTAAACAGACAGGGAGTTGGTCACCCTGGCGTATGAAAGAAGAAACAAAGAATCCATGAAGTACACTTTGGCAGAGAATTCTAGAGAAATTTGTTCCCAAGATTTGTCCTTTTCGGTGCCGATTGTTGAACTTGTGGCATTAGTTACTCATTGCTCGATGCCATTGGACATCTTGTTTAAATCAAACCCTACTTACTCTGAATTCATAGTCACTAAATGATATTTGGATTAGACTTTGATTTCTGATATAACTTTACAAGGAAGGAATGCATTGGCTAGAGGATCCCTTGGCAGTTGTACCTCTCATTATAATTAATGAATTTTTTTCCTGGTTTGTACAGAAATCGTAAGTTTTCTATAAGTTACAATTCCCAAATCTGGGGCACTGACCAGATCGAGGTTTAGACAACGCAGAGCAACAGAGTTGGGGCTTCAGTGGCTTTTTTCAAGGCTGTTGCCACTTCGACAAGTCCTCTTGACCTTCCTCCTTCTTGTAGGGACAGTATGAAAGAATATCTGGTTAAATGCATGGCAAACGGTAGTTTCCATCCCCAAGTGTTTCCTCCAGCAGTTTGTATAAAGTAGAGGGAAAGGAAATCATGTCCACCGAGAAGAAGCAGAGCAGGGAGAAAAAAGAGAACAAAATAATTGGATGAAAAAAATGCTCTCTTGACATACTAGGTTCTGGCAGAAAGCTCCCTGGTGATGGGATATTGTACCTTGTCAGGTGTGATAGTTAAAATTTTATGGGTCAACTTGACAGGGCCATGGAGTGCCCAGATATTTGGTCAAGCATTGTTCTGGGCCTGCCTGTTCACACTTGAATTGGTAGACTGAATTCAGCAGATTGCCCTCCCCTCTGTGAGTGGGCCTCATCCAATCAGTTGAAGGCCGGGCTAGAACAAAAGGCTGATCCACCAGCAGAAGAGGGAATGGAGGCATCAGTTTTTTTCTTGCTTCTGGATTCTAACGAAAACATCAGCTCTTCCTGGGGCTCAAGCCTGCCAGTATTCTGACTGGGCTCCTGTTTCCAACTGAGGATTTTGAATCTTGCCAGCCTTCCTAATCCTCTGAGCCATTTCATTATTAAAAAAAAAATCTCTTTATATACATCCAATTGGTTTTATTTTTCTGAAGATCCCTGATTAATACATCAGGTGTTTTCAAGAAATGGCATGTTGCCAGACAATTTTACTTTCGCAAACAAATTAGGTATTGAATGTATTCATTGGCAGGGGAAGATAATTTCATGTAAACTAGATTTTCGGAGATTCAGTGTGAATGTGTTTTTTTTTTCTTTGTTTCTTTAATGAGGATATATCCCATCCCATAAACACTTGTCAAATTTACCCTCAGTAATGAAAAATTAGACACAGTAATGAACATAAAACTATGGTGTACTTTTATGTTAGAATGTCTGTGGTACAGTTTGCCTGCTTGGTCTTATTTGTGATGCCGTCACATTTCCTTTTGGTTAACAGGCTATTCCTTCAAATCCCTAAACTCAAATCTGACTCTTCACTAAACCACCCACTACAAAGTGAACAGCTCTACAACTTGAAAGTCCTGCCAAAGTGCTTTCAAGAATAATTTATTAGAGGGAAATATAAATAAATAAGTGGTTATACTCCGTCCCAGTAACATAAGACCATTCACCAATTCCACAAGCATTTATGGAGCATCTACCAATGTACCAGACTGGAGAAACCATGATGAAACAGACACAGGCCTTTTCCTTAAAGAGGGAACATAGAAAAACAGATATGAAGGCTAAAAGGAAAAGAAAAGTGCCTGCTGTTTATTGAGTATCTATGCTTTCCCAGGCACACCACTGGGAGCTTTGCAATGGAAATTCACATCTTTCCAAAGTAGCTAGCTACCATGATCCCTCATTCATGAGGACACCCTGGCTCAGGGGGGTCCTCTAGTTAGAAGAATAGAAATTATGAAGTTACTAGAGGCCTGGCACAAGAATTCATCCACCAGTGGGGTCCCTCTGCCTGGTCTGTGGGATCAAGCTGAAACTGGCTCTCTGACATCCCTCAAAGATACCTGAATTGTGAGAGGGTGCAGGCTAGGCTGCGGGACCCTGCCGGTGTACAATTAGGGCTAGGGAGGGACACAGAAGATTGGCCAGTTGGGGAAGAGTCTTGGGAGGACTCCAGGGAAAATTTGGCCCATCTCAGTCTCCATTAGCTGGATCCCAACAGCATGCTCATGTACTGGTCAGAGTGTCTTCCCCATGGTGGTCAGTGCACATCATAGTAACTGGTCAACTGGTTGGCTCTCTACCCTCTGGTGGTCAGTGCACACCATAGTAAGTGGTTGAGTGGCTTTAGCATATCATTAGCATATTATGCTTTGATTGGTTGAATGGCTGACCAGATGACTGGATACTTAGTATATTAGGCTTTTATTATAAAGGATAGCTAGAATTCACTAAGTCTCAGTGACAGAGTTCAAACTTGTCTCTTACAAAGCCAGAAACATGAGTTATCTTTTATCCCTCTCCTTTATTCTTCAACTCCATCTCACCATTAAGACTTATCAGTTCTGCTGAAACCGGTTTGGCTCAGTGGATAGAGCGTTGGCTTGGGGACTTAAAGGTCCCAGGTTCGATTCCCGTCAAGGGCATGTACCTTGGTTGCAGGCATATCCCCAGTAGGGGGTGTGCAAGAGGCAGCTGATCGATGATTCTCTCTCATCGATGTTTCTAACTCTCTATATCTCTCTCTTCCTCTCTGTAAAATATCAATAAAATATATATATTAAAAAAAAGACTTAACAGTTCTACTCCAATTAATCCAAGACTGCCATCATTTCTCACCTAGATCATTGGATTAGATCCCTGTATCCAGTTTGACTGCCTTCTAATTTCTTTTCCACAGAGTAGCCAGGCTCGATTCTTGAATTTAAGATCTCATTGTATTGTTACTCTTCTCAAAATATTCAATAGTTTCTCATGTTCATTGGAGAAAGTTAAAAAATCATTGTTTTAGAAAACTGAAGACACGGTTCTAATTTCTGGACCCTAACTACCACTCTAGTATGAAATGCATGTTATTAGGTGGATTTTATCTTCGTCAACCAAGTGCATAAGCAAACATTATCTATTTGCAATCCAGAGCCTTTTGTAAGTTATTCAGTTGTATTTTCCCTTTTCCATTCAGAAGGGATTAATCTGAGTTCCTGTTTATGGACAACCAAAAAGATCACCTCTGGCCACACTTCAAAACTTCCTGGTAGAGCTATAAAGTCAATTGGCCTACACTTTAAGTATCATCCCTTATGAAAAAGTTAGTCCCCTATGAACAAGTGTTTTCTGAAATTTTTTTTTTTGCTAAGGTATAGAAAACACATCAGGGAATATCACAAGTGCATTTATTTCATTTATTCCATAAACCTTTTCATTGGCCTTCAGAGGGAGTTATTCAAGCAAAGATTGTGCTGAACTTAGAGAGTAAAGGTCTGAAATCAAATCGTCTTTCTTTCCTTTATTCCTGAACAACAATTTTCAAAGCTTTCTAATATCTTGCTTTTCCTTGTCTATGGATAAGAAAATCTGAGATTGACCTACATTTCCAGTAAACGTCAGTAAAGTTTGTTCTCTTATACTGCAGATGTCTTCATCTTTCTCACATGTAACCCTCGTTCCAGATGTCAATAGGGTAGATATCATGTCAAGAGTCTATAAGAAGACTAGGTCTCTGGTTTGGAAGGTCAAGAGCAATATCTCATAAATGGAGCAAAGATTGTTTTCGAGATATCCTATTTCTTATCCCTGACAAGTTAACACGTTGCATACAATGGGATGTAGGTTATTTTCTGGTGATTAGAGAGACTGAGTTATAAGGGAACTGATCATTATGGGATAAAAGCATAAACCTTCATGCACATATTTGCACCAAAACCTGCAGTTATTCAGACATTCTAGAATCAATAAAGTGTAATCATATTCCAAAGGTTCCACTGGTTCTCTGCTCACCATTTCTTCATGTCTTCCTTCAGCACTACTAACAATAAGGGGCAATCAGAGTAAATATCTATGCCCTTTAAATACCTACTGTGTACCAGTTAATTTTTGGGAAAAATGAATAAAATTATGTCATTTTATCATATTTCAGGCACTATGTCCAAGGAAGAGGAGTCCCCAAATATGATAGTAATAATGTAGATGAAGAGGAAGAGAAGATTTGAGGGAGGTTTGGGAATTGAATTTACTAAATTTAGTAATTAAACTTAACATAAAGAGGAGATGAATAAAAAAGAAAAACAATCTTGAAAACAATTGCTACTTTTCTGTCTTGATGGACTGTTTCATAAAGGGAATGGCTGCACAGGAGGCATAGGTTCCCGGGAAAATAATGGGGTACCTCTACCAGATACCACATGGGGGGGGGTTTAGAGTTGTACAGTGGCTTTGAAGCTTAGCAAAGAAGTCTAAGCTAAAGGTATGCTTCTGGAATTTATTGGCATAAAGGTAGTAATTCAATTCATTAGAGAGGATGACATCTTTTAGTGCTAGCGTGAAGGAAGAGGAAGAAGAGGATGCAAGAGGGTCCCTTTTTCTCTGCATTCTTTCTCTCACTTGTTGTTTGTTGACTTGTTGATAACTATTCTGACAGGTGTGAGAAGGTACCTAATTGTCATTTTGATGTGCATCTCTTGGATAATTAGTGACTTGAGCATGTAAGCTTATGTCTCTTGGCCTTCTGTATGTCCTTTTTGGAGAAGTGTCTATGTAGGTTCTTTGCCCAGTTTTTAAAAAAAATATATTTTACTGATATTTTACAGAGAGGAAGGGAAAGAGATAGAGAGCTAGAAATGTCGATGAGAGAGAAACATCGACCAGCTGCCTCTTGCACACCCCCTACCGGGGATGTGCGTGCAACCAGTGTACATGCCCTTGACAGGAATCGAACCCGGGACCTTCCAGTCCGCAGACCGACACTCTACCACTGAGCCAAACCAGTTTCAGCCTTTGCCCAGTTTTTGATTGGATGGTTTACCTTCCTTTTGTTAAGTTGTATGTGTTCCTTATAAATATTGGAGATTAGGCTCTTATCGAAGATAACATTGGCAAATATGTTCTTCCATGCAGTGGGCGTTCTTGTTTTTTTTTTAAAATTTATATTTTTATCGATTTCAGAGAGGAAGGGAGAAGGATTGAGAGAGAGAAACATCAATGACGAGAGAATCATTGATCAGCTGCCTCCTAAACACCCCTATTGGGGATTGAGCCCCCAACCTGGTCATGTACCCTTGACTGGAATCGAACCCAGGACCCTTCAGTTCGCAGGCCAACACTCTAGCCACTGAGCCAAACCAGCTAAGGCTTTCTTGTCGTTTTGTTGATTGTTTCTTTGTTGTGCAGAAACTTTTTATTTTGATGTAGTCCCATTTGTCTATTTTCTCCTTAGTTTCCATCGCCCTAGGTAGGAGCTGTCTAGGTAAAGATATTGCTGCGACAAATGTCTGCTATTCTGCTGCCTATAGCTTCTTCTAAGATTTTTATCATTTCCTGTCTTACATTTAAGTCTTTTGTCCATTTTGAGTTTATTTTCATATATTTACAATTTAAAAAACATTCTTTATTCTTGAAAGTATTACATATGTCCTTTTTTTTCTCCCCTTGTCCTCTCCCAGCCTGTCCCCAACCCCAGCCTCAGTCTTCATAGCCTCCTCCTCCTCCCCACCCCAGCCATTGTCTGTGTCCATTGGTTACTTATATGCCTACAAGTTCTTTGTTTGATCTCTTACCCTCCCCCCACCCCTTGCCCCCACCTGCCTTCCCTCTGTGGTTTAATGGTCTGTTTGATGATTCTGTGTCTCTGGATCTATTTTTGTTCACCAGTTTATATTAACAGCAACTTTTGTTCTCACTCTCCTCACTAGGTAAGGCTTAGTGTGGTCAGATAGCCAAGGAGAGAGGTGTTAGCTAGGGGTTTGCACACCACTCCCAACGTCCACAAAGAGATAGCATGGTAGAAAAGGATTTCTTGCCACTTCTTGAAGTAAAATTACTGAAGCTTGTAATTAAGTAATTTCTAAATAATTTCTCTGTCTGCACACCCTACTCTTGGAAATCAAATGACTGCTTCTTAGAAAGAGACTGTGGCAGGAATAAGGATTTATCCTTTCCTACTCCATTCTTTCTGAATATCTCTGTACAACAAGCATTATATGAAGGATCTATATTTTTAGTATCAGAAGTTGTGAGTTTATTATGTGGTCCTATAGATCAATTTTAAGAATATAACTCTACCGATCACATTGAGTGAAAATTATACTTTCATGCTTTGTGACACTGGGCAATTAATCAGAAATAAAGACCTTCAATGGTTGAGCTGGAAGTTAGATAAATCTATTTGGACACTGTCTCATATTTCTTGGGTGATCTTGAACAAGTTATTAAATTTCTTTTAGTTTTAATTTCCTCATAGGTCAAATGGCAATGATGCCATTTACTTTTTTTTTTACAAGTATCTAAGGAAACAATATATGTTAAGAATTTAGAACAGTTCTTTGCACATAACCATGGCTCAATAAATGTTCATCACTATTACTTCTTTTCTAATTTCTAAAGTTAACCATTTCTCCTCTGCTTTGGGGCCCATTCTTGATTGAAGCTTTTCAGGCATTGCTCCCACACTTCATCACAACTTACACTCCGAAGAATATTTTTCCTTCCTTCCTCTCTTCCCTCCTTCCTCTCCCCCCTCTTTTCTCCATCCCCTCCTTCCTTCCCTCCCTCCCTTCCTCCCTTTTTCCCTCCCTCCCTCTCTCCCTTCCTTCCTCTTCCCTTTCTCCCTCCCTCCCTCCCTCCCTTCCTTCCTTCTTTCCTTCCTTCCTTCCTTCCTTCCTTCCTTCCTTCCTTCCTTCCTTCCTTCCTTCCTTCCTTCCTTCCTTCCTTCCTCCCTTCCTTCCCTCTATTTATTGCCATTAGTCATGCCTGGAGTTCAATTCCAAATCAACTTTTTTTTTTTTTTTAATGGATCCTGATGTCTGGTTAATGAACCTTGAATTTATTTTCTTTCTTTCCATGCCAACTCGTTCAATAAATACTCTATGCTCATTACATAATCTGTTTTGTTTGTAACCTTTGAAATGGAATCTTAGTCTCCTGAAACTGCTTATGGGTGACCCATTTCTAGTAGAAATCGATAGCCTTTTGCAATTCTCAGCCTTCTGAGTTAGCCAGCTGCATGAGTCTGTTGAGAACCTTCCTTGAAAAAGCTCTTTTTTGTGTCAACACAATATCCTTAGTCTTTTTCCTTCTGGTTCTTATTTCCTCCCATGTCCCCATTATTGGAGTTCGTCAAGGACTAGTCTTTAGTTTTCTTTCTTTTTTTATACACTAATTTCTTCATAGAATGTTATCTACCTAGGGTTTTTTTTTATCATAGAATTGATGATGAAAAGTATTACATCTACATCTGTGTTCTGAGTTTTCAGTATTATATCCACAACTGTGCCGAGAAAAAAACAAACTAAAAAATTCTTGCAGGAATTATGCAACCTCCATATTTCCAAACAAGTAGAAGAACCATGGTGTCTTCTCATTCTTCATCAGGTAAACTCAATATTCATCCCTTTCTTGGGCTTTACTATTTCCGAACCAATAAAGACCTCTTCTCTTCCAATGTTTCTCTTAGATTATGCCATTCAGATTAGTACCTGTCTTAAACTGTGTGAAAACACTATTCTCTAGTCTAGTAGCTTATATGTACTTTGAGGACAGAACTCAGGTTGATATTTCTTGTGTGAAACTTAAATACTTGATAATGCATTACTGTGTGTCCCCCTTTTAAAAATGTCAGTATTGTAGATGAAAAATACAACATAGGTAAATATCAGAGTAGAATTAGTTGTATACCCTAAAGGGATGTAATACTTCCATGGGGGTTTGTGTTTATGGTCAAGTTAAGTTCATTTAATAATATTGAGAGATAATTGGAATATGAGATTTAAATCTATTAAATATTAAAGGTCATATAAAACAAACATACTAAACAGATATTTTCTTTTTTTGTTAATTATTTGACATTGGAACTTAATCAAATTAATATGTTTCCTCATAACCCTGGTTAAGAAATGAGTAGAAATTTTTTTCTGGAACATTAAAATGGGTTATTTAAAAAACATTTTATGACTCACAATTTTGAGAATGCAATTAATTTTGAATATAATTAGTTTCATTAAAATCCACTACAATCTGATTTGTGCAGTTAATTAGAAAAAAAATCTATGGGTGGAAAATTCTATGTTGAAGAAATATTTTGTTTTGTGTGGTATTGAGCAAAGCTTTCCAAAATTTTCATGTTTTTTTATTTGAAAAGACTTGAACAAAGTCTCAGATAAATTGTAGATACAGTAAAAAAAAATTGATAAACCAAACTTTTTGATAAAAAGCCTCCCAAAAGGGAAGCAATTTTGCATTGATTGGAACAAAGGGGTCATTTCCTTTATTCCTACTTAGTATACCACGTTAATCTTAGAAAGTACATAAACTTGTTCCTATATTGTCTGGTTGAGAAATGACTAACATTCTATTCTTGACAGGGTCACTTGGAAGGCCTCTGGGTGGTGCCAAATAATAATTATGATACTATTTGGGGCTATATGGAGGAATACTGAAAGCTCAATTTGAATTCTTTTCAGTAGCTGAGTCACCGCAGTGCCCTTGCAAATGACTTTTATTTTTGCACCTCAGTTTTTCTATTACAATTAAAAGGGGAATTTTGATTAGGTCTAACAAGACATTATTTAGTAATAATAAAAAATATTTGAATTCAGAAAAAGGAAAATAACCTGATCAAGTCTTGCAGGAATTTTGCCAGCTGAGAGACGAGGGTCCTATGTGTGTGAATTATAACTGAGACCATTGGATAGCACCAGTATTTTATTTTAGTTTACCCCAAAGAATTATGTCTCTAAGATTGTATATTTCTGGCCCCAGGGATCAACTTCATTGGATGTTTTGCTACTGTGGCTTCATTTATTCACTTCTTTATTCTAGCAAACAGGTATGTGTTGACTACAACTACGTGGTAAAGTTCTAATGATTGGTGAGCACCGGTAAAGCGTGTGATGAAGTTACAGACCCTACTCTTGCTAAGTTCTTCTCATTTATCCTCGTCCAGGCTTTACTCCAAAATGAGAGCCATTTGCAAGAATTACAGGATGTGAGTTTATACTTTGGGGAATGCAGAATTGGGAAAATATGTTTCTGGACCTTGAACCCATTCATATTTCTTTTGTTGCCTCTACTCAAAATAGCAAGAAATTCAATACTTAGACATAGAATTTGGAAAGCCTGGCACCTATTTGTAAATAGTCCAAGTTCTGGACAAAGGGGAGATGACCACTGTGAGTTCCAGTTGTGTGGGTGTGGGACCTCCTATTCAGGCAATGCTTCATGGTTTTGTGATATATGTATAGGTGGTAGCTGAGATTTAGAAGATGAGAGACAAAAGAATGTAGATATAACCCTGTTTTAATATTTTCCCTTACTTTAATGAATTACCTGGACTTGTCCCTTTTAATTCATGGGATTATATATATGGCAGAGCGACCTCTGACCATCCCACTGGCCGGTAGGTATGACACACACTGACCACCAGGGGGTAGACCCTCAATGCAGGAGCTGCTGAGCTGCAGTGACTTGGCAGGGGAAGTTCTCTGGTAACGCACCCCGAAACCAGAGAGGAGGGAGCCCGATTCTTCATGGGGCCTTGTGATTCCACCTTTGGCTATGGGGTATGTTGTTGCTGAGGCACTGCTGGCCCTGAATCTGGTTTACTGCCGAGCTGTGGTGACCATGGTGCCGCCCCAGGTGCAGCCGGCCAGGAAGGGACCGTGGGAGGTTGGCTCCAGGGCATGTCTGGCCCATCTAGCCCAGTCCTGCCCTACTGGCCACCTTTTAATTAATTTCCTTTCAATGTGCACAATTCCATGCACCAAGCCACTAGTTTTTAAATAATTACAAAAGAAGTGGATTCATAGACCAGTCCATTCTTTTCCAGAAGAGAATTTTATTCCAGTTGTACTTTTCTCTATGTTTTATCTTCTCTCTTTTTTTTATTGTTATATTTCCATGGCATTTTCATATGACACATACAGTCCAAGTTAGTTCCATAAGGACTTGTCAGCTTTCTACCTAGGGAGGAAATTGGCTACTACTGTAATGGGACCCTCCTAGAGTATGTCCCCAGACCATGCCTTCTAGGCATCTCTGACCCCATGAAAGCTATGATCAGAAGGGAATTTCCTTGTTTTAAGTCTTGTTGCTTTAATGACTTTCTAAGTGGAAATGAGAAAACCCAGTAAAGTTTTGAGAAAAAAAAATTTTGTTCTTCCTGGCAATTGCTTCTTCTTCTTCTTCTTCTTCTTCTTCTTCTTCTTCTTCTTCTTCTTCTTCTTCTTCTTTTTCTTCTTCTTTCTCCCCTAGACATCATTTGAACGGGAGGAACTCTTATTGCTTTAGGAACACATATGAAATAATTCTCTGAAAAAAGAAATTTGATTTTGGGACAGTATCTGGAAAATACCCATTTTCTTCTCCTGGAGCTCCCCAATAAAAATGTATCTTCAATATAACTGAGAAGAAAGACTACAAGTATTGCTTGTTATTCATGTGTGGCCCTTTGGATAATGAAGGTAAAATCTAAGTAAGAGTACAAAATTGATATGCCCTTCAATTTTCTCGATACTTAAAAAAAAGTGTATGCTATAGATAGCCATCTAAAAATTTATTTCAAATTTCCATGGACTTCCTTATGTAGAAACAGATATTATCTTATTTCTTTTTTTAAAATATATATTTTATTGATTTTTCACAGAGAGGAAGAGAGAGGGATAGAGAGTTAGATACATCGATGAGAGAGAATCATCGACCAGCTGCCTCCTGCACACCCCTTCCTGGGGATGTGCCCGCAACCAAGGTATATGCCCTTAACCGGAATCGAACCCGGGACCTTCCAGTCCGCAGACCGACGCTCTATCCACTGAGCCACACCGGTTTTGGCTTATTTCTTATCTAAAAAGTGAAAAAGGGAAGTGACAAAGGATAAATGTTTCATGGGTCATTGGCTCTAGGACTCTAGAAGATTGTGTGTAGTGTATGGGTGTGTAATAATGAATGAGGGAGGGAAGGAGAGCTAGAGAGAGGGAGGGAGAAGGGAAAAAGAGAGGTGGTTAAGGGAAGAGAAAATAAAAGTGCTTGTTAAATGCAAAGCACATATCTATACTTAAAACAGAAACTCTAGCTTACAATAATGCAAAATAGAAGGTGGCTATAAGGGGAGAAAGGGATTGGTGGGATAGGATATTTCCCACTAATTGAAAAAGTCTATGGCTATGCTTCTACTTCCTAAGGTACATGAATAGGTTCTGTCTTCCAAACATATATTCCTTTCCTTATAAAAATTTAAAAAAAATTAGAGGTTTACCAATAAGCAACTTAGGACTTTTAACTCAATTTATTGTTTAGGTTTGACTTTGGTGTTCTTCTTCATCTAGTTTTCAAGATGATCATACTGTTGCTAAAAAGTCTTCAGTAAGATTAATATAATTATTTATAATAATATTTAATAATTTTTTTTGAAGTAGTGTAAATTAAATATAGTCAAACATTTTGCTCTAAAATAATGATAAATAGAGAGGCCAAAGGGAAAGTGCCAAGATGAGCATATTTAAAATTTGAAACCATTCTCCTCACAGTGAAAATATCTATTAATACTTTTGTTTTCATACATGAAAATAAATTTCCTCCCCCCAAAAATCTTTTTCTAATTTTTGAAATGTTAGCTATAAGGGTGTGAGAATTAGTACCCAAAGGGCTAAAAATAATCTCAATTATGCTCTAATTTGACACGCTGTAATATTTGTTCAGGTAAAAAACACCAAGTGATGATTTCATCCTAAATGAGTTTATTTGAATTTTACAAAATAACTATTTTCTGAAAAAAAAACACGTTTTGATTCTCTTTGTAAAATAAACATTATTGGGTATATGCTATATTACCAAATTGTAGAGAAAGACTAAAAAGTGTTGGGAATAATAGAATAAATGAAAAAAATTTCCCAATTTAAATACTATCTCTGTTTTGTTAGAAAACTACTTGTGTAATTACTTTCATTCCAAATGCCTCAATATTCACTATTGTTACTGTTTCTTTCCTGGCACTGAGAGTCAAGAAAAACCAGACCAAAAAGAAAAAAAAATGAAATGGAATGGTCACTAATGAAGAAAGTGTGTTTAGCCCTAGAACCCTAATATCAATTAAACTAATGTTATGGCTTCCTGGTTTTCTTTCAAATATAATTTCCCTCCTCTAAACTGTCTGACAGGCTACTACTTGCTACCAGCCATATCTCAAGGGATGTGCACTGACTGGAAATTGTGGGCATCTATAGAAGTGTTTATTGAATTTTTGAAAAATTAGATTAAACACCAACAATAAGCCATCCTCATTTTCCTGTTTGTTGAGCAATTGCTCCTAGTTGGACCACAAACTTGGGCTACAAACTCAGAAGAAAGACCAAAAGTGCAGTAAGCTGTTTGCATGGAAAACACATTTGTAGATTCTACAAAACAAATCAACCAGCCAACCAACCCACCACACAAACCTCACGAAAAAGCAAATTAAGCATGAAAATAACATTAGGACAAGTCCAAATATACCTGGAAGCAAAAAAGTCATAACAGTAGTGTGTGGCAAACACAGTTCTTTTCTAAAAGTTTATGTCTACCTTCTCTCTTTCTTACGTAACCTTTCCTCTTTAAATTTGGATGGCTCAGAGGAAAGAGGGGTGTTATAGTAATTTTTCTTCACTTAGAAAGCAAACCTGAGAGTGTGGAAAGATCCTGTCCAGGAAAACCTTCCCTTCCAAGATCATATATGTCTAACGTAGAGCTGGGGCAGAGAGCTGCTCCCATTTTGGCACATGCTACTTTTTATTTATTTATTTATTTATTTATTTATTTATTTATTTATTTGCTAGTTCCAGTTGCTGGAAAGTCTTTCCTCATTACTGTGCTGAATTTCCTCTCCATATTCTTCTAGCTTGCTCCTAAGGATCGACCCCGGGTCTCTACCATAAGGCTGGGCTTTCAACGGTCTATTCTTCTGTAAGTTAAATATCGCCAGGCTCTTTCCAACATCCATTTTGGCAGCTCTTCTAGACATTTCATCTTCATAATAACCCCCTTCCTTCAGTGCTCCCTGTGTTACAAATGCCCCTCTGAAATGTGTTGGGAAACCTGATCTAAGAACATTTCAATTCAGGGAATAGTAGTTATCAAGCACTTACAATGTGCCAGGCATTGTGAACCTGGGGGCTGTCAGCGAACCAAGTCATCTGTCTGCCTGAATATCACAGTTTAGGAAAGACAGACACTCAGTGAGTAATGACCACTGTGAGGAGTGTTATGGAAGAGGCGGTCACATTTCTAGAGCAATGGAAATAGAACGAATCCTGAGAGGCCTCCAGGATGAAGAGATATTTAAGCAAAGACTGAAGCATGAGCAGAAATTAGCCATGACAATAGAGGGCCAGGCAATGGACGTGGTATATGGGGAGGAGTTGGGGTTGAGAGGGGTCCCGAAGTCCGAGGGAAGAGCATGTTTAAGAAGAGGATTCCAGTGGAGAGCATCCTGGGTTGCTGCCATCATTGATGATGGGGAACTCAGCTGTTCAGGACAGAGCAAACCCTCCACTCTCTTCTTTCTGTGACTTGTCACCTAGCTGTCCACACTGTTTCCTCCACTTACTTACATTGCAGTTTTAACTGTCCTGGTTATGGGAATGGATTATCTGAAAAATAAATACTTTGAAGGTGTTGTTTTTGGAAAAAGTACTCAAGCAGACAATTTCTTTTCTTCATATATATATTGTGCTACAGTGGACAATTAGATAAAGAACAAATAGTGTTTAATATATTCATTGGTGACATTTCAAAGATCCCTTAATGGCTTAGCAGGAGAGAAAGCCACATTGCAGTGGGCTGGGGAGCAAATAGTAGGTGAGGTAGTGAAGACCCTCTAAAGAATCTTAGCTATAAAGGGAAGACAAGTGATAGGGTAAGTGTCTATAGGAAAAGAGGGATAGAGGAATATCAATTTGCCTTCAAGAGGAGAGACTACGGCAAGATTAAATATTGCTGGAAGGGCACTACTATTTAGGGAAACATAGGAATATAGGAAAAATAGGTTTCCCAAAAGGATGCCTTTGTCTGATGACCCACCTTGTCCTTGAGTCATCTGTCTACACAGATATTTGCTGACCCATCCATGGTTCCATGTGGTCCTTGCTCACTGATCCATGCAGTAAACGGTCTAGACAACTCTCATTCTTGTCCACCTCAGCTTCCGGCCCAGTGGGTCTCTCTGCCACTTGCATGCCAGGCTTCAAACCTGGGGCATCTTTTTATTGCTTCCATGCTATTCTTTGCCAAAGACTTCCCCGAGTGCAGATCTATGACTTTAGGTGAGTTCATCACATCTATAGGTTTATGAGCTAAGAAGAGGATCACATATCCACATTTATTCTCTGTGTCCTAAACTATGTCAGGGTCTTGCCCCCTCATTGAAGTTCTAATATAGAGAACAGAGTCAATACTGTTTTTCTCTAAACCACCAGGCTTTGTCTTTCCTCTGCTCTTCCCCAGCCTAGCAGATTATTTCCCTAGTCTGTAGGGGAAATCCCCCCCTGTATAAATCTTGATGGTTTTCCCCAGATTCATGCTTGCCCTTAAAACAGCCCTTTCATGGGTTTAGGATTTTGGAAAATATAAACCAGAGACCTATAGGAAGTTTCTGTCTTCCACCCCACTCTGTCACACCCACATCCTCAGGAAATAACTCAGAACACACCATTTGCCTACATTGCGTGAGCAGGTGGGGAAAGGAAAGTGGGAACGTTAGGGAAAGATTCATTTATAGTTCAACAACCTGTAATAACAAGCCTTATCTTATGGTTTACTATACAAGTTGGAAATTGATAAAGACCCTCCACTGGTTACTTCAGCTTGGCCAGTGTCCTTCGGCAATGCACTTTAGCACATTTGTATTCATCTGTATTCTTCATTCACATTATTTGGAAAAAAATATTCTGTACCAATTCCTTTAGCTCAACTGATGAGAATTCAGATTAGTTGGCTAAAATGATAGTGTCTGGCAATCACGATTCTGAGATCGTAGTGGTGACATTTTAAGACAGTCATAGGGGTCTTAAGCTCATTTCATAAAGGAGATTATGACACTCCAGACTTTCTTCTCTTGGAAGAGGCCTGAAAAATCAATACTGATTTTTTTTTGTCCAAGGTTTCTTGGTCACTTCCCAAGGGCATAAAAATTACCCTTTGCAGTTTTGTGGTCAGTAGTAGAGCATATACTATTTCTACTTAATTTTTTATTTAATATAAAAATCAATGAACAGGTTGGTGGATTTTCACTGTTAGTCTGTGCCTTCTGGGAACAAATCCCTGACCTGTGCTATGCAGAATCAACAAAATATAAGGATGAGTTCCATTTAAGAGCAGGTTTTCTAACCTAAGGCGCGTTATATGGGCCTGTGATTGCTTTTATTCTCTAATTAGTTTCTCTACTGGGTTTCCTCTCCACTCCGAGATTCAGCTAGTTTAGCATCCCCAAGAGATATCCATGGGATTTGATGCTGTAGCGTCAACATTTGCAGTGATACAGCACAATGTAAATGGGGACTGGCAAGATGACGACTTGTGGCATGAGCATTCAACATTGCTTTTCTAAATGTCCAAGTAAATATTTGGTTCTAGGCTTTGGGCATAAATATCCAGTGCTATGGAGAGGAATTCATTATTAAGAGTAGCACAACCCGGTTTGGCTCAGTGGATAGAGCGTCGGCCTGCGGACTGAAAGGGTCCCAGGTTCGATTGTGGTCAAGGGCACATACCTTGGTTGCGGGCACATCCCCAGTGGGAGGTGTGCAGGAGGCATCTGGTCGATGTTTCTCTCTCATCGATGTTTCTAACTCTATCATCTCAATTCCTCTCTGTAAAAAAAAATCAATAAAAATATATATTTTTAAAAAGAGTAGCACAACCATTGGGAGACTTTCTTAAAGGAGCTGTGACGTGTACTAGTCATAAGAGCACCAATGCCAAGGCAGCCGAAGGGCTTCCTGGCACCCAGGATAACAGCAGTAATGTGATTAAAATATACTTGCACTCTCACTGCGCATAATATTATTCTTGAACGATTGATGTGTTGGGGCCATCTGGCATTTTGTTGCACCAGCACCATATGGTGAAGTGCAAGGGGCAGGAAACTGTGGTTTATTCATTGTGCTTTGCTAACAAAGACTCAGAAGTCACTAACTCTTTGACATTTCTGAGAGTGCCCTCAAGTTGAAGAGCCCATCCTTAGGCAATGAAATAATGAAAAAATTGGGCAATGAGTGTGTGTGTGTGTGTGTGTGTGTGTGTGTGTGCGCACAATACATGTCACCCCAGGGACATGTGAAGGTATGGCTTTGTTGCTGGAGCCGAGAAGTTACAGAGCGGTGTGACTGCCAGCACACCACCGTTTGAATGTAGTGGACTGATTCAAGCAGGCAGACATTTTCAAAGGCTAGCATTTAATTTTGTTGTTGTTGTTCTGTTTTGTCTTCTTCCTGACTCAGACACAGGCTATCTAAAAATGAAGGCGGCCTCTTCAGTCTGCCTCTGAGTGTGTCCTCCATTAGTCCTGCCAGTAGGACTCACCTAGGACAGCACCACAGGCATGCCAGATGTCATTGCTTTCATCAGAAGTACCAGAAAGTTCCAGGAGGCACAGACTTTCCCAACTGATTAACCTAGAATATCTGTCAACAGGTGTTAGTTGATCCAACATCTGCAGTAACATCTGTAATGACTAAAACTACTGCTATGTGTGGGTCAGGACTTCACAAAAACGGCTAGCTATGGGTTTTACCAGACAATTATGTTTAGAGCCGGAATGATAGAGTTGACATTTCAGGGGTCAAAGGGACAGGAATGACACCCAATAAGTGTGAATGGGGGAAAAATTACTAAATCTACTTGAATATCAGTTTCATTATGAAGATAATAATAACTTTCTTAAAGATTGGTTGAGGAAAGAAATATGAAATAACCTGATGTAGATTTAGAGCTTACTAATTCTTAGGTGAATTACTTAAAAATGCCCATTTCTGATACTCTTTAACCTATCTAGATTCTTCTTCTTCTTCTTCTTCTTCTTCTTCTTCTTCTTCTTCTTCTTCTTCTTCTTCTTCTTCTTCTTCTTGAAGAGTCCTTGTCTTAAAATATATATATATATATATTTATTGATTTCAGAGAGGAAGGGAGAGGGCGAGTTAGAAATATCAATGATGAGAGTGAATCATTGATAGGCTGCCTCTTGCACCCTCCCACCCCCCTCCACTGGGGATCCAGCCCACAACCTGTGCATGTGCCTTGACTGGGAATCAAGCCCTGACCTCCAGGTTCATAGGTTGATGTTCAACCACTGAGCCACACGGTCCAGGCTATCTAGACTCTTAATAGAGTTTAAAGAAAAAGGGGTATGTCTTGCTACCTGATTTTAAATTTTATTTTTCAAACAATGAATCTCATTTTTCCAGTTTTCTAGGATGACGGAGAGGGAAAGTTTTCAGATTTGTGCATGTGTTTCCTGTTTTTTTTTGTTTTTTTTCCTGCTCTTAGACTTTAAGAGATGGATGTCTGTTATAGAGGAGTAAAGGTTGCAAGACAACTGCAGTGAGCCAGCTCTGTTCTCAGTAGAGAGAATGTGAATTGCCTACCGAGGCTTTGAATGATGTTGCCCTTGAGACTCGTTCATTTGCGGGAACAGGCTGGCCACTCTTACATGGCGAGGCCAACCTGGAGGATAGTCCACACTGGTCAGTTTTCAACTGGATATTTAGTTCACATGGGCACAGTCAGCCTTCTGTGTTCAGAAACCTCTCTGGGTCAGTTGGCGTTGCTTTATTTTGTGCATGAAAGAAGCTAGCCAGCTGTGAATTTGCTTTGGAAAACTCTCAGTTTTGATAGAAGAATCACACATTTTTATTCTTAGAAACCACTCTATCATCTTAGCATCCAATCATTCACTTATGCATGCATTCAAATGTGTGTTCATTCATTCATTCCCATTTCCATGCATTCAAGGAATAGGTTAAATGCTGGCACAGGTGAGTCACTGGGCTACATCAGCAGGTCTGGACAATTCACCTGGGCAAATGCTCAATATGCCCATCAAAGTGGTGGGAAGACTAGTGTGCACGAAGGTTCTCCAGAGAAACAGAGCCAATCTGTTGCTTGCTTGTTTATTATAAAGAATTGGCTCATGCAGTTTTGGAGACTGAGAAGTCCCAAGGTCGGCAGTTGGCAGGCTCAAGACCCACAAAGGGCTGATGTTTCAGTTGGAGTCTGAAGGCAGCAAAAGACCGATGACCTGGCTCAAGGCAGAGAGGAAGGAGTTCTCTCTCACTCATGCCAGAGTCAGCATTTTTGTTCTATTCAGACCTTCAACTGACTGGATGAGGCCCATCTTCATTAGGGAGGGCCATTTTCTGTCCTTAGTTTACTGAACCCAGTGTGAATCTCATCGAGACACACCCAGAATAATGTGTGACCAACTATCTGGGCACCCAGCTGGCTCAGTCAAGTTGAGACATAAAACTAACTACCATCCCCTTTTTATTGTGGAAATAATAAAATACTGAACTCTGTGAGAAATCACATTATAAATCATAGCGTGTCACTGGAACTTTTATTTTCTGAAACTCTTTGGAGAGCCTGTCACTCCCTCACAGCTCTGGGATTTATTTTCCTCAAGATTCTAAGCCCTCGTAAAAGTTATTGACTGGCATCCTGCTTTAGAATATTTAATGGACATTAAAATGTTCAAATACCAAAACAGTCCTAGGAAAGAACGAATATGTCAATTGTCTTAAATTTATCAACATCTTTGAGGACTATCCTATATAATAAGAGAGGGATATGCTAATTATGAGGTGTAATGGCAGATTGTAATGACTGGATCATGGATCTGCAGGAGGGTGGGGCATCGAACTACAAGCGGGCTGGCAGAGAGCTACAGGAGGGGGCAGGGCAGCAAGCTATTGGGGGAGGGGACGGGGGAGCTACAGGAGGGAGGCAGAGACCTACTGGCACACAGATTCGGGCACAGGGCTACTAGTACTATATAGGAGAACATTTATTGGAGATCACATATGTCCCCAATAGACAGTTCCCACTGGCCCATGTGCAGAATTTCCATTGGTGATCAACTCTATTCGATGGCCATAAAGCAATTCTCACACCAAGAAAGCTGCCTTCGGATGTTTATATATTTTTAAGCAGGTTCCTAAAAGAGAGGTCCTTTGCTCTTTTTTAGAGAGGAAGAGCAAGATATATAGTTACTATCATACATAGAAGGGTGAACATAAAGTAGACTTCACGCATCCTGATTCTAATCACCTATTATTTTCACATGCAGTCGGATTTCACCAGAGGTTACTTTTAGAAGCAAATGGTGGCCAAACCTGCTTGTTCTCTCCCACCCTCTGGTCCCTTGCCTTCTGTTCTTACTGCTAAATTCAAGGTTTCCACGTGGCCTCTTCCTTCAAGCCAGGGGTCTGTGGCTCTGGGGTTTGGCACTATTCATCTTTAGACTACACCTCAGTATTAGATAAATCAACTGTGACTTCAACTGAATCATGCCTTGCATGAAACTTTGTGTTAACTCATATGCTCTTTCACTTATGCTCTGAATGGCCTTCGCTCAATTAATGGGGATGCATTTGAAATTAGTGGACAAAACATTGTTAAAAATTAAAAAAAAAATTTGTTTATTGATTTCTAGGGGCCCAGTGCACAGATTTGTGCACCTTGAAAGGAACTGTGGGCCGTGAGGCTGCAGTGGGCACAGGGGTGGGTCTCAGCCCATCCTCTGCATCCCTGCCCCACACTTCCCACCATGGCCCCTGGTCCCCTGTTTGCCAGCAGCCCTGCTGCCACTGCTGCCGCTCTCATGCACTGACAGTGGTGGCCCCACTCATATCCGCTGATGGTGCAGAGTGATTGGGGCCAGTGCCAGCAGGGCAGGGGTGCGAGTGGTGGCTGCTGTCTCCATTGCCTCTCAGGAGCAGGGAGAGATGGAGTCCTCAGGGGCTATCGGGGCCAGCACTCACTGAGGACGCTGAGTGATTCAGGTCGGCGCTGGGCATTGACAGCAGGTGTGAGCAGCGACTGCCAGTCCCAATAGCCCCTCAGGAGCAAGGGGAGGCTGAGAAGCCCTGAGAGCCGGGGGAGGTGGAGTATCCCTAAGGGGCGATTGGGGCCGGCACCCACTGCTCACACCAGCTGACAGTGCTGAGCATTCAGAGCCAACGTTTGGTGCCGGCAGTGGGTGTGAGCATCTGGCAGGACCATGGTTCGCAGGAAAAACATTTTCGGTAACCACCAGAGACTCACCCCAACGACAGTGACCAGTGCCTTACCTTGGTCTGGCACCCCTGCTCACCTGCTCCACCATCCTGCCGTGTTCCGCACTCTGTCACCTGCTGCCAATGCTCAACATGTTCTGCATGTGCCCCCTGGTGGTTAGCACACATCATAGTGACTGGTTGGTCTATTTTCATATTAGGGTTTTATATATATAGACTAGAGGCCCGATGCATGAAATTTACACAAGAGTAGGCCTTCCTTCCGCGGCTGCTGGCACTGGTTCCCCTCTGGCACCCTGGACCTGGATTTCCCTCCGGCAACCGAGATCCTGGCTTCCCTCCATCCAGCTGCCAGCAGGCACTCTGGACTCGGGCTTCCCGCTCAGCCCCAGCTTTGTCCAGAAGGACACCTGGTCTAATTAGCATATTATGCTTTTATTATTATAGATTATTATTTTTAAATATATTTTTATTTATTTCAGAGATGAAAGGAGAGATAGAAACATCAGTGATGAGAATCATTCATCATCTGCCTCCTGCACGCTCCACACGGGATTGAGCCCGCAACCTGGGCATGTGCCCTGACCTGGAATTGAATGTGACCTCCTGGTTCATAGGTTGACTCTCAACCACTGAGCCATGCTGGCTGGGCTGAATTTTATTTTGAAGGCAGGATTATAGATAGATCATTCCTCCTGAAATTAGTTAAGATTCAATTGGTATATAATAAATAAAAAAATTATTATATGACATCAAATATCACATTAAAATGCATTTTAGAATATTTTATATAATTATAAAATGATTAAGCTTAAATTCAGAAACTGAAAGTTTTTTTTTTTAAATGGAACACATTCTAGGTAAGACTATGAAAATATTACATTGCATAACCAATCAGATATTTCAAATATAAGTAACAACATAGATCAGAAGATGTTCCGCTGGAGAGTTTTAGGTATACACATTTTCTTTTTTAAAAAAAATATTTTATTGATTTTTTACAGAGAGGAAGAGAGAGGGATAGAGAGTTAGAAACATCGATGAGTGAGAAACATCGATTAGCTGCCTCTTGCACACCCCCTACTGGAGATGTGCCCGTAACCAAGGTATATGCCCTTGACTGGAATCGAACCCGGGATCTTTCAGTCTGCAGGCCGATGCTCTATCCAGTGAGCCAAACAGGTCTCGGCTAGGTATACACATTTTCTAAAATAGGTGCATATTATAGAGGTATAGTTGCAGGTTTCTAAAGTTCCAAAAAGAAGCCATTTCATTTCTGCCTCTTGTGTATTATAATGTAGAATGTATTCATATCCAGATTATCTCTTTAGGGGCACTACTTGATTCAAATGAAATCGACTAGAACCAAGTGACTGCATTGACTGGAAAGGTTTAATATTCTTGGCATGTGAAATGGCACCGGGCTTGCCCTTTCTACATTTATGATTTTCCTTTTGACTTTACAGCCATGCTTATGTAGGCTTGGTTTATCTCTCACATTGCCTCTCTGGAATTGAGAGATAAGATGTGGCCTGGAAAGCTCCCCCAACGCAGTCAAGTTCCTGTTGACTAATTCTGCGATCACCGAGAACTGGCTCCCAGTCCTTGAGGCCACACGCGGCAGCACAGGCTCTGCCTGGATTTGAGAGTGTGGTTTCTGAGACACCTCATCTCAGTGGGAGAGGAGAGGATCCAGCAGACTTGTAGTCACCAGTCCACAAACCATTGGTGATGGGGGATGATGGTGTGAGGGGAGGTCCGTGGATGTGATGAATCCCCGAATGACTCAGGGGGGGGGTGTAAAGGGGGGAAGAGGGGGCGTTAACAGGACTCTCTATCAGAGACCACTTGCTGTAATTTTCATATGAAAGGCTTGGAAAGCCCCCCACGTGGAAGAAAGATAGGTCCACGTTGTCTCTTTCAAAAGTGCTCCTGTAGAGAAAGGCATTTCCATTTTCAAAAGCCCTGAGACTCCCTGAAGGAATATCTAACTAATCAGGGCCCTGAAACACTCCCCGCTTCCACCCCTCCCCCATTATTGTTGTTCGCTCTCTGCCTTGAAGAAGCATAAGGCTTCCTACTCTAACCTGAAACATAGGATAGGGAGGTCTAAGCCCAGGTCAACTGTTTATTTTCTGCTCTCAGCTCAGAGAGGTATGTGTCTCAGCTCCCCAAGGATTACTTCTCCACTCAGCTTCTTTCTTTTACGTTTTAAGTACTATTTTGAAAATTAAATGGTTTGGAGGACTTGCTGCCCCCACCGCCATAATAAAGGTAGCGACTTCTCGTTATGGGAAAGTTGGAAAAGTAAAAAAGAAAACAACGTTCTTCATAGTTTTGCTCAAAGTAAACCATTTTTTAAATTATTACTATTTTTTAAAATTATTATTATTCCAAACTCCCTCATATCATTCTCCTTGCCCATAAACTTGCCCCACCCCTTTTAGTGCTGGATTTTATCATATGTTTATAACCTTTTAAGATTGCGGCATTATTTACAATAGCAGAGATATAGAAACGACCTTTATTATTAGTAATAGGAAAGGAGTCAAAGAGAGGCCAGGCATTATAAGCATGGCCATCTGGGTAGCTTCACCAGGAAGCTGCAATGTTAGCCTTCCCAGGGAACCACTGGTCCATTCCCTGCAGATCACCGGGGAGGGGGTCCAACAAAAGGGAAATGGATGGACGCATGCGCAGTGAAGCTGGAGCGACATAGGGAAGGTGCCAGTCAGTCTAACTTGGGAAAAACACAATTGGCTATGGGAATCCTAGGGAAGGCCTCAGCAGAATACTCATTCAATTCTCAGATGTGTCCTTCAAAATGTCGATGCATCAACATGTGTGTATAGTGGGGCCAGGGTTGTTTTCTGGTTAGTTTTATTTAAAAAAATGTTATCAAAGAGGGACTGGGACCAAGGCCTTGGGGTAGGGGGGGTGGGGGGGGAATGTGTAAACCATTTGCTCCTAAATGTCCTTGGTTAGGGAAGATAAAACCTTGTTACTCATTAGCTGGCTTAAATTGCTCAAATTGCCTGGCCTTGTCTAACTATTTTGTTTCGGTTTCTCTTGTTCCATTTGTCCAGGAATTTCCCTCGCTTCCCACTGTGCTGCCTCACTGGAGGGGGGCTTATGGACAAAGTCCGATGTGGACAGCTTTGGTCCTTTCTTTCTGAGGAGGTGTGAAGAGTTTGCATTATTTTGATGTACAACTGTACACCTTGAGTATCCTCTCAGATTTGATTCTGGCTACCCGGGTGAGTAGAGATGAAGACATAACCAGAGAAATTTGACTCCGGATAGTGAGCAGTCAGGGAGCGATAAACCTAACGGTGTTAGTTAAGGTGTAGGAGAGAGGAGGGTTTACAGGGAGTGGCCGAAGGGTGTGGTCTTTTGCTTGAGTGACACACAGTACAGGATCCTGCCATCACCTTCCCTGGCGAAACACCAACACGTTTCAAGCAACTCCCATCTTGGTAGAAATGAAGATGGCAGGGTGCAGATATCAGGATTTGCATCAGGGCTAAAAGAGTGTCTAGAGGGCAATTGGGTCTCTTTTGCGGCCACCTGGGGGCATTTTTCAGCTTCAGGATCTGACATAAGCAGCGGTGCTCTGGTTTGCATGCAAGGAGGTAGGAGCTCTGAGGAAGGGAGGCATGAATAAACATATGAATCCTATAGTCTGGGAAGTTCTGACAACTTAACGTCTTTAAACTATTCATGGCCAGTCTGTTACTTTCATTGCTGCCTATTGATCTGCTGACATAAGGTATCAGGGTGCAGTGCCTCTTACTTAATGCCACCGAAAGCATGTAGCTTTGAAATAATGAGGCCAAAGACTAGCATCAGGATGAAAAGCTCTGAAACCCCTCTTCAGGAGTCTGATTATGGATAGAGAAATATGAAAGATAGGATCCAAAGTTTTTTAAAAAATATTTTATTGATTTTTTTTACAGAGAGGAAGGGAGAGGGACAGAGAGTTAGAAACATCAATGAGAGAGAAACATTGATCAGCTGCCTCCTGCACACCTCCCACTGTGGATGTGCCCGAAACCAAGATACATGCCCTTGACCAGAATCGAACCTGAGACCTTTCAGTCCGAAGGCCAACACTCTATCCACTGTGCCAAACCAGTTAGGGCCAAAGGTGTTTTTGAGGCCAGATTCCAGATAAATCTTTAATGCATGCAACAAACAATATAAATCTAACTTTAAAAATATGGATCCTTTGTCGAAACCATAATATTTTGGATATATTGGGATTAGTATTATATTATTCATATTAACTTTATCGGATTCTTCATTTTAAATATGGCAACTAGAAAATTTAGCATGACATACATGGCTTGTATTTGTGACTTTCATTATATTTCTACCGGGAGGTGTTGCTAAATCAGGTTTTGGGTAGTTATTGGTGACAACTTGGGGCAAGTTGAAGTCTCTGTGGGGATGATATAGAAAAGAATGTGTAGAGGGTTGAGGACATAAATGTACAGAATGTCCACATTTATCATTCTAGAACAGTGGTTCTCAACCTTTCTGATGCCGCCACCCTTTAATACAGTTCCTCATGTTGTGGTGACCCCTAACCATAAAATTACTTTCGTTGCTACTTCACATCTGTAATTTTGTCACAGTTATGAATTGTAATGTAAATATCTCTATTTTCCGATGGTCTCAGGCGACCCCACAGGTTGAGAGCTACTGCTGTAGAGCCTAAGACCACGGAAAGCACAGACATTTACATTGCGATTCATTAGCAGTAGCAAAATTACAGTTATGAAGTATCAGTGAAAATAATTTTATGGTTGGGGGTCACCACAACTTGAGGAACTGTACTAAAGGGTTGAGACATTAGGAAGGTTGAGAACCACTGTTCTAGAAGGCGAAGGAGAATGGGAAGGAGGTAGAGAGTAGATAAGACAAGTGGAGAAGAAAATGCCATCACTGGACAAGATGGGGGGTGGGCCTGGGGCGGGGGTGTGGGCAGGCTTTAGGGAGGACAGTTAGTGAGCAAGATCACACAAAATAATTTGCCTTAATTCTACTGTGGCTGAAGATCATCTGGAAGTTTTGTTACAGAGTTTACCAGGCAACTGAAAAATACAAAGGGGTACCCGGAGATACAGGAAACACCCATGTATTTCCAGATGTGCTAGCACCGTGACTCAGGGGAGCCTGTTTCCAAACCCTGAGCAAGCCAACGTGGAGGGAGCTTTCTCTTTATACTCTTTGGTTTCTTTGTCCCCAAAGTATGGATCAGACTTCCGGACCTTTCTCGGGATTTGCAAAAAGCCCCATGTGTTGAGATGGGGGCCTGGCCTGGCCCTTGTGCTGATAACCCCCTCTGGGGGTTGTGTGTGGTTCATGGTTTATGGCTTCTGTAGAATGGGAACATTAAGGTAAATAGGTTTGGCAAGGAAGGGGCAGTGACTAGACTAGGGGTAGGCAAACTTTTTGACTCGAGGGCCACAACGGGTTTTTAAACTGGACTGGAGGGCTGGAACAAAAGCAACCTGACCATGCTGGCACTCTCATCTTGGGCTGCTGGTGAAGGAGCAGAGGGGAGAGCAAGAGAACCCTCCCCTCTTTTGGCTCCGTGGGCCGGATAGAACAGCCGAACAGGCCGAATCTGGCCCGCGGGCTGTAGTTTGCCCATGGACTAGACTCTAGGCTAACAGGAATGTGCATTAAACATACTAATCAACTAGGTACAGAGTCAGGCTTCTAGCCTCCCACATTCTTTCACAAATGTCTTTCACAAATTAAGTGTCGGCTAGCAAGAATGTGTTAGAAGGCAGGTTACTGACATAGATTCAGATTGCTAGCTTCCTAACAAACAAAAAAATGTCTTCTGTTCCCCATCAGTTTTACTCCATGAACTGAAGTGACCAAATTTGAACTTTTAGAAGATGATTTGGGCAGCAAAACAAAGAAACTATTGGATCCAGGAAGAAACTGAAGTCCAAAGGGCTCGTTAGGAAATCAAGGAATGAGAATAATCCAAAAACCCTTCAGAGGCTATGACTCCAGTTAAAAAAGAAGTGTTTCCACTTTGAGGAAAAACTTCCTATTTATTTCCTCGCAGCGAAAAACGAGGTTTATAGAATCCAGGAAAACCGGTTGCAATGAAAATCACTGTCACAGATGACTAAAGATGCTTTGTGTGGGGAAAACAGAAAGATGTCAAGAAGGTGAAGACATACACAAAATCAAGGATTTCTAAGAAACAAAGGCTGTTTCTTTCTTTTCGTGTAATTGTTCCATGCAGGAGGAATAGAAAAGAACCTGATTCCCATCCTTGGAAACATGACAGTAGAGAAGAATGGTTTCTAAAAAAAAGTTTTCTGTGAGGCCCTGGCTCCATAACATACGGCCATTGCAGGTATTTCTAAGTGTTTACGAATTGAACATGTACCCCCTAGAATGTCCTGTGCGGCAGATATTTTGGTACATAAAATGATTTAGTTGGAGTATTGTAGAGGGCCAAGAACAGATTGAAAGCTCATGAAGGACAAAATTCAGGTAAGAAGCAAAGAGGAGCTGAATGTTTTGAAGGTATTTGGACTATATTTACATTATGCTATAAAATCTTTATCAGTCTAAAGGAAAAGAGGAGGGGGGAAACTGACAGCAAAACAAAATTAATTGAATTGTTCATGAGGGAACTAATCAAAAGGGAAATGACTGATCAATGCAAGAAATTTGGAAAAGAGGTCCGGATAGAGCACACCCTATGAATCAGGCACTGCTGGAGATGAGAAATACTGAATCAGGATAACACCCAGGTATATTCCAATAACAACAACAACAATAATAATGATAGTAACAATGTCACGTTGTCGCCAACATTTATTAAGCATGTATTATGTACCAGTGTTTCTGTGTTTATAAGTGTTTACCCATTTATGTATCACAATTATCTTACAAAATAGGTATTATTTCAATGTTATAGGTGAAGCACAGTGAGATTAGGTTATTTGCTTAAGGTCACACAGCTATATCACACTGGCTCCTCAAATGTTAGGAAGATGCAAGGTGTATCAGGCAGCATTGGCTGGGTTAAGCTGTGGTAACAAATGATCCCCCAAATCAATGGTATCTAACAGTAAGGTATTTTTTGCTTGTTGTTTTTCTTTGTATTTTAAGAGTCAATTGCAGCTGAAACCAGTTTGGCTCAGTGGATAGAGCATCGGCCTGTGGACTAAAGGGTCCCGGGTTCGATTCCGGTCAAGGGCATGTACCTTGGTTGTGGGCACATCCCCGGTGGGGGGTGAGCAGGAGGCAGCTGATCGATATTTCTCTCTCATCGATGTTTCTAACTCTCTATCCCTCTCTATCCCTCTCTCTCCCTCTCTGTAAAAAAATAAATAAAAGAAAAAAGAAAAAAGAAAAAAGAAAAAAAAAGAGTCCACTGCAGGACACTTGATCTGCTTCATGCCTGGACTTAGGCTGAAGAAGCAGTCCTTGTCTGGGATGTTGGTAGTCTTCGGGCAGAGGAAGTAATGAAGCAATGGAAGGACCATGTGATGGCTCCATGGCTTCTATTGGAACAAAACCCATCCCTTTCTCTCTTATTTCTAAAGGAAGTCCTGTGACAAGCCTGTCACCGGTGTGAGGAGTGTAATGCTCCTTGAGGGGGAGGAGGCCTTGGAGTCAGGGGTCCTTTGGGGAAACATTTTTGTTTTTCTTTTTGACATTTTGGTCCTATGAATCTTTAGCTTTATAAGGATGAGAATCAAAGAATGGGTGGTTAGACTTTGTTTCCCACCAATGAGTTAATGCTATGGACCCCCCCCCCCCCCCCATTAGCTGTCTGTATGGATCGGCAGGGTAGCAGATGGCTGTGCGAATGGAAGGCTATGAAATGGAGAGCAGCCACCTCTTCCCCGGGACCAGTAAGGGCAGCCAGGCTGCCATCCCAAATCCTTGCTGAGCAAGGCACCTGGGAGGAAGACTGAATTTCAGTAGTGTGTCAGGCCACAGGCGACAGAAGGTAAGGACTGACCTGGGTTGAGAGCTGGTAGATCAAAGTGATAGCCATCCCTGGATCTGGTGAAGGCTGATGGCTTAGTTCAGGTATCAAGGAAGAAAAAAACCCCAGTTTTTGAGGGTTGCCTCATGCCCTGAATTCCTTTGTCTGAAAAACCCCTTCCCCTCCATGAATTCCTGGGGTGTGTGCTCTGAACTGATGGGCATTAATGTGAGTAAAAGAGGAGTGGTTGTAGACAGTTTTATTTATTAAAATGGGGCAAGATGATCAATGCAAGGATATCTGTACGAACCAAGCGATTAGAGCACGAGTCCATGAAGGCGGTGAGGTAGAACAGACACATTAGAAAATGGAAAGAAGGCTTGAATTCTCGAATCCTTGTTACACTCACTCTGCATTTATTGGAAAAATTGCTCATTTTCATGCATGTAAATCTGGTTTAAAGACTCTCACTACAGATGTTTCCACAGAGATGTAAATTGTTCTTGATGAATACAATAAGAGCAAGCAATGATCACTTTTTGGAATTCAGAATAAATTCACATCAGGTGAGGGTAAAACATTTAGACATGCGTAAGACAATTTATTTTCTTTCTTCAATCTTAAAGATCTGTAAAAACTAGAGCAATAGCATAGGAACATTTGGGAAATGAAGACAAAAAAAAGCTTTAATCTCATTATCCATATATGCAACAATTTTCTAGTTTTTGTGCATTCCTTGTAGTCTTTTTTCTACACATAAAATCTGTGTAATTAGAGATTTTAAAATTTTTATTATAATACAGCGTTTTCCATAAACTATTTTCCAGGTGGTGATAGTCTTTATGATTATAATGGCCACAAAATAGTCCACTGCATAGAATTAACATAATTTAATATTTTCTTTTTATTAAGCTTTTTGTTTCTCTGAGTTCTTCATCATTATCAACAATGCTGCAGCAGGTAGCTATGTAGAACATGTGTCTAAAAATACATTTTTTGGGTGCAGACAATTTCACAACTGGTATTACCGGGTCAAAGGTTATAAATGCTTCACGACTACATGTAAATTGATTTAAAAATAATTGCATCAGTGTAATTAAAATGTGTATGCATTGACCAATTAATAAAAAAAATATTACATTTTGGGTGATTAAATACTCGGGAGGCTGAATACTGTTTCTTGTCTATATTTACCCATTGCATGAGCCATTATTCATTTACTCACTCATTCCATAACCGTACAAATATTTTCTTGAGCACCTACGATGTGCCAGGCAAGGATTTTGTTCCCGAGCACATTGCAGTGGAGAAAACAGAAATCCCTGCTCTAATAAGTTTTGTATTTTAGGGTAAAGAAGATAATAAACATAATAAGAAATAAAGTCGTGCAGTATGTTGAATGTTATAGCTATTATCTATAAAATAAAAGCCAAAGCGACCGTAAGGGCAGAAGGATCAGAACGACCGGTCGCTATGATGTGCACTGACCACCAGGGGGTAGATGTTCAACTCAGGAGCTGTCCTCTGGCGGTCAGTGTGCTCCCACAGGGGGAGCGCTGCTCAGCCAGAAGCGTGGCTCATGGCTGGTGAGTGCAGTGGCGGTGGCAGAAGCCATTCCCACCTCCATGGCAGTGTTAAGGAGCGGTGAGCAGGCGGGAGGTAAGGAGCGAGGGGTCCTGGACTGCAAGAGGGATGTCTGACTGCCGGCTTAGGCCTGCTCCCTGCAGGGATCCTGAACTGTGAGAGGGCAAAGGCTGGGCTGAGGGACCACTCCCCTGCAGCGCACAAATTTCGTGCACTGGTCCTTTTGTAAATAAAATAAAACAGGATAAGAAGAATGAGGAGTTTGCTGGGAGGAAGTTGCACTTGTAAATAAGAGTGTCAATGAGAAACAAATACTTGAACAGACTTGAACGAGGTGGGGCAGGTCCCTGTGGATCTGAGGAAGAGGGTGCTCTCCAGTCAAAAACACTAGATCGGCCAAGGCCCTACTGGGCACAAGTCTGACCTGCTGGAGGAGAAGCGGGGAGGTCAGTTCAGCCAGAGTGAGGTGAGATCTTTGAGTTTTGCTCTGATAATGTTTGTTTAGTAGGAGCAGAACAAAGAGAGAAAACTATAACTCAACAAAGAAAATGCATTAAGAAAGAGGTTGTCCCCACCGATGCCAAAGTTAACGAAGGTATCCAGGTAGGAGACAATGGAAGCAAGACACCCAGCTTCAATAAAGATGAGGGCAGTAAGGTCCCATTGGCCAGAGCTCAGTCACGTGGCCGTACCTCGCTATAGTGAGGCACTAGATGGAGTTTGGCTGTGAGCCCAGAAAGAAGAGGATACCAATTGTTTATGAAAAGCTTGCAGACCAACATGTCCAGTCTATAATCACCTGCATCATTATCACCTGGGATTATTGGGAAACAGTCCTAGGTCCTTCCTGGAAAGACAAGATCCAAGCATCAAGGGCTGGGATTCACGATTATATTTTCTGGGTGACTGTGTTGAGCATAAAGATCTGGAAACCACTTACTGAGTAATATGTCTTTTGGAAATAAAAACGTATCAAAACATTTCTTTAAAAAAAAAAATCTTGCCCTAACCAGTTTGACTCAGTGGATAGAGTGTCGGACTGTGGACTCAAGGGTCACAGGTTCAATTCCAGTCACGGGCATGTACCTTGGTTGCTGGCACATACTAACAGCTGATCAATGTTTTTCTGTCATTGGTGTTTCTAACTTTCTATCCCTTTCCTTTCCTCTCTGTAAAAAAAATAAAAAAAAAATTGTGAAATAATTTAAAACAGCTCTGGCTATGCCACAGAATAGCCACCAGGTGGCAGAAGAACTCCATTCTTCTAAGCCTTTTTTTGGTTGCTTCCTTAGCTTTTACTTCCATATTCCTCCATCTAGTTATCCTTGTTTTTTTTCTTTCTGGTTTGTTGGCTTGAAATACAAAAAGGTTAACTTCCTTAAAAGGATTAATAGTTAATAGTCTGCCTAGATTGCAGTATTAAAATCATAAGTATGTAGAAATAATACCTGTTGTATCATGTTAGTGAACTATTCAGAATTAGTCATTAAAGACAAACTTTTTTGTTTTATGTTTAAGTAAATATCTTAACTGAGCAATTATAAATAGTAGAAAGTCAAATAAGTAACTATAAGATGCTTTTTAAAGTGTTTAGTAAACAGGCTTCGAGGCACAGATTTTATAGACATAATATGTATATGATACGTGCTAAATTTAATCTTAAGGAAAAAAATTGTTTTCATAATGTTACAAACCCTAGTGATAATTTTATACACTGAATTCCAAGGCTACTGGGTTGCAACAGACAGTGTATGAACCCAAGTCCTGTTGATCTTGGTGACATTTCTTGGCACCCCTCAGCCTCTGCTGTACAACAGGGTGGTAATGCCTACTCCCTGCGGTTCCTACGAAGAGTCAATGGCGTCAAGGCAAGTGCTTCATACACACAAAACTAGGAAAATAAAGCAAATGAAAAATTCCTCCCTTTATTCAAAACTTTTTCTCAATGGCAATCGCTACTTATGTTTTCCTGTAAGACAGAAGGCTGACACACACGGATACCTGACAGAATCACCATCCAGTTCAGATGTTCCAAAACAGCATGCTGTTAAAAGATTTGAGTCAAAAACCTCTGTTCCTTCCTCTGAAACTCCTCTCCACTCCCTGTTAGGAAACGTGATAGTCTCTACTTGCTATAATTATACATTTGTTACATGAAGCATATAAAGATTTAGGCTATATCATGTCATTTAATACTACCAGGGGCAGAAATGGAATATAGGGGGCCAGCTATAATTGTGAGCAATATTAAACATGCTCTATTAACCGTGATTACTTTGTTCTGATTACAGACGGCACATTCTAACCTGGCTGGGAGTTGCACGAGGGACCCGGGGGCTCACCTGGAAATGCAGCCCATCCTCCCCATCAGGGAGCTGCCCATTTTCATGGAAAGATTGAAGACCTTATTGTAGAAACCAGAATCTCAGCCTTTGCCTACATACCCACAGGCCTTTGCAAATCTTCAGCCTGCGTTACCTGTAGATGCCCATCTGGTCTACCCCTTTGCCTACTTCCCCATGTAACCTTTGTCCTTCTCCCCAACATTAGCAGCTGGCTTACGGTGGGGCAGAGCAGAGTTTTTGGATGGCCTGCCGCTCTCCCACACTGCCGGCAGCTATTCCATTTCACTGGCTCAAGGAGTGACAGACAGGCATCTTGGACCCACAGATTGTCAGGTTATAAACACTTTGTAGGAAAAGGAAACTAAATAATGTGTTTTGCCAGTAGGCAAGGATCCTCCTCTTCATCCTTGCATGTAATTCACACCGGAGCTGACAGAGTTGTGGGATAGGCTAGGGGGTCACCATATTACTTCTTAGAGAGCAAAAACGACTCGCTCCGAGACTGTACTTTCCACTTGGGCCCATGTAAGAGAAGATTGGACTTTGGGCGGTGGGCACATGTGCAGTACACAGACCTTGTAACACAGAAACCCACACCTGAAACCTGTATGTTCATGTTGACCAATGTCTCCCTGATCAACCTAATAAATAAATCTTCTTAAAAAGATATCTGGATTTTTTAAATTTCTATGCTATGAAAGGATGAGGTTCCTTGTAAGTAGGGGGCATAAACGCATGTGCTCTACACCAGGCTGCCGGCAAAGATGCTTGGCAATCCTACATCTGAGCACTGAAAGGGCTTTGGACACATTTTTCCTTTGGCTGCAAGGAAGAAAGATTGAAGCACAGGTTAAAGAAAAGGTCTAGAAAAATGGGGCACTGGGGGAAATTGCTCATTGAGCAATCTTGGCTCAATCAACCTAAAGTAGAAGGATTCTGTGTCATGGATTAAAAGGCTATCTATACAAAATCCATGCTAGTAATATTTAGAAACACATAATTTAATGGTAACTATTTTTTTGTTATAAACATATTTAATTCCAAGGATTGAAAACCGTAAGCAGATTTAAAATGTGTAGTTAATTTTGTTGCAATGGCCCCAGGACCTGGTAGTTACAGGTTTGTTAGGACCATTTGATAAACTCGAGGAGCACAGGGGAATACGTTCAGAGAATGAATGGGAGTAGGTAAGACCCTGGATTTCTTTGGCTACCACCTTCTTCCTACGTGTCAACTGTTTCCTGGAGTAGCTGGCTTCTGTTAACTACCATAAAAATGGGAATTACCTTAGCAGCTTGTTCAGAGTATGTCCATGATATTTATGCTCTCTTTCGCCTTGCCAAGGTCCACACGCTTGTTGTCCAACCACAGCCTTGGCAGTGCAGATGAAAAGCAGAATCGCTGGTGTTGGGTCCAACATTTGCCATGGACTGGATGCCAGGACCCGCATGCTCCATCTTCAAATTTCTCCCCATGGATGGACTTGCCGCCTGTGCCATTATGGCTTGTGAGGTCACCACCCTGGCACGTAAATGCTGGAATAATTCTGTGAAAGCAGGAACCTTTATAACCAAATCCGTTCTCCCCAGTGCTCAGAGCACAAATGTTTTCTGCTGTCATTGGAACTTTGTCTGCAAACAGCTCGAAGGAGACACAGCCCCAGGGCTCGTGGTCAAAGGCGATGTTGAAGAACACGGTGGGGTTGACCATGGCTGTGTGTGTGTGTGTGTGTGTGTGTGTGTGTGTGATTGTCCAGGGATATTGGCATCTGCCAGGTCTGCAATTGGCTCTTTCTAACCATCATTCTCAGCAACTCACCTGGGGAGCTAATTTGTCCTCATAATCTTCACCTCTTCCAGAAAAGGAAGTCTGTTTCTTGTGAAGGTATTCCATCAGTGTGGGACACAGCGAGGGTTCCACTGAATGAAGTTATGCTGTCTCTTGCCAGTCTTGGATCCTCATGTCAAAGGGCCAGCAGACAAAGATATAAGGCACTATACCGGTGGGGAACTTGAGTCTGATCACCACGAGGAAGACTGGGGCTAAGTAATAAAAGCAGGGAATAAAGAGTGGTATGGATTGGGGACCCACTGAGCTGTGCCTTCGTATTCTCATATTCAATGACAGTTATGAATGGCCCATTGAGCAATCTTGGCTCAGTCAATATGAACCTTGGCTCAGGCTTCTAAAGAATGAAGGTCTAGGTCATGTAACCAGAAAAGCAGCCTAGAGCTGCCAAAATGCTGCCCACAGCAGAGAGATGCTGATAAAATCCACGATGAAGGAGTTGGATGGTGGGTATCAGTTACTACATCAGGCTGACTACTGCAACAGGCATTGCTCCATGAAGCCACTGTGCCAGGTCCTGGCAGACTCTGTGGCTGCTTATAGCTTGAAGGGGCCTAGAGCATTTTGGACTTAAGGGAAGACAGACCAGGAACTGCTTAATGCCAGAGGAGGACAGTTTTGGACACAGAACCATCTTTTATTCCATTTACCAGTTCTATGCAGCACTTGACTAGCTCCACACAGATGCCACCTGACAGAGTTTTCAACTTGTGCCTTCACTGCATGCCTCTAACTTCCTGCCCAGGGCTTTTCTGGCACCTTCATCACCCCAGAAATTATGCTAGCTCTCACGAATGTTCAACGTGGTCTTGGGGGTGACACATGCCTTAGAAGATGCTCTTGCCTAACCGGGAATGAAAGCCAATTGATGAATGCATTCTGCTTTCTTTCCCAGGCAGAGGGTTCTAAGACATATTTTATAGATGTCTTCAGAAGGTCCTGGGAGGTCAAGCACCAAGCACCTACTTGGTAACAGATCCTTTCATTGAATTCCCCTTCTCCTTTGTTTCACTTCCACCCCTTTCCTCCATGCTCCTTAAGAAAACCACTTACTCAATAAAGTCCTGTACCCAAGACGCGTCTGTAGATCATCTTTCAGGGTGACGCATGCTAAGATATAGCTAAGACATCCTATGCGATAGGTTTGATGGGAGAAGCTCCACTACTGGGGATGGGAGGCAGAGGGAATATTCATTGTGGTGGGTTTAATTTAATTAACCAGAATATTGACATTAAAATGCTGTTCTCAGGACTTTTAATATTGCCACCCAAACTACCATCATATATTTAGTTTCCTTCATTTTGAGATTTCATTACCAGTAGTTGGCTCAGTGATGTACTAGTTGAGTAGAACTGGATGTAATAATGTTGAAGATTAGAGGTGTGGTGTATATTTTGAAGGTGCTCATTGGGGTTCTAACAATGAGTGAATAAGGCTCTGCCATCTAGAACTTTTTCCAGTGGGATGCCTGGGGAGGGGAATGGCAAATTCGAGGATTAATAGCCAAAGGTGCAGAGTAGCATTTTATAAATAGCAAAGTGTCGATGTATTAATCTTTCTCGGGACAAGCTTATTAGTTAAACCAAAGGAAGGATTCCTTTTTTTACTCTGAATCCAATACCATTCAATTGCATGCCTAGAGTGACAGGAAGAGGAGAAAGATAGCATGCTGGAGAGTCAGGCCTTGCCTGGATCTGCTTATTACACAAATCCATTAAGGGGGAGGAAAAGGCAGAGAGCCTCCCGGATGCTCTTTAAGGACACTTTAATGTTTAAGGAACTTAATACAATGTGCCCATACACATCTCCATTTCTGAGGACTAGCTACTCCTCTCATGCGGAGGAATTAAGAAGGGGTGGGTTGAGGAACAGGAGTGGATAAGAAGAGAGACCGGAAGTGAGAGGACCAAAAACTCACCCTCCATCTGGGCACAGGAGCAGGAGGTGTTCCCCTAGGCCCAGATTTCAGCATGAGCTGCTTTCCCTATGTGTTTGGGAGAGTTTTACTTGATCTCCTGCTGAAGCTCAACATCCTTGGGGTGTTCAGCAATTCCCTGAGCCCGGGAAATATATTTAAGGCATTTAATCAAATGCTCACTAAAGGAGTCTCAGCTGAGGGCAGACAAGTCTGTCATTCATTTATATGGAGCCCTTGCTAGACCACAATAAAACAAGGTAAACGAGACCCTCTGAGATTTACTCAAGAATGCAGAGCATGGAGTCCCTCACCTGAACCCATTCCTCCATTAATCTCAGAACTGCAGTTTACATGAACTATAGGATAACATTGAACCTATTTTACCTGTTCACCTACTGATGGACATGTAGTTTGCTTCCATACATTGGCTAGTATAAATAATGCTGCAGTGAACACGGGTGCATATACAATGAAATATGACTCAACCATAAGAGAGAATGAGGTACTACCATTTACAACAACATGGATGGACCTAGAAGGTATTATACTAAGTGAGAAAGGTCAGACAGAGAAAGACAAATACCATATGATTTAATTTATATGTGGAATCAAAAAAGCAAGAAGCAGACAATATAATAACGAGAGCATAGATACTCATAGATACAAATTGATGGTCACCAGATGTAAGGGGGTTGGGAAGATAGGTGAAAAAGGTTAAAGGGATGTAAAGTACAGCACAGGGAACATAGTCAATAATATTGTTGCCTTAACCAGTTTGGCTCAGTGGATAGAGCATCGGCCTGCGAACTGAGGGGTCCCAGGTTCGATTCCGGTCAAGGGCATATACCTTGGTTGCGGGCACATACCCACTGAGGAGTGGATGGGAGGCAGCTGATCGATATTTCTCTCTCATCGATGTTTCTAACTATCTTTTTCCCTTCCTCTCTGTAAAATATCAATAAAATATATATTAAAAAATAATATTGTAATGATGTGTGGTGTCAAATGGGTAGTAGACTTTCCAGGGCGGTCACTTCATAAGGTACAGAAATATGCAATCACTATGTTGTTCGCTTGCAACTAATATAATACTGTATGTCAATTGTAATTGAAAATAAAAGAAAACGAATCTACATTAGCCTTTTGGGGGGGTGGGGTGGGAAAAGTTTATGTTTGTGGGCATTTTATGAGGAGAATTCTTTGAATTGGAGAGTCTTCAAAATTTACTCAGAACAAGCGCCATTATGTACTATGTAAAATCCCAATGGTGTGCAGCAGCTTTTCTGTGAAAATGATGGCTGCCATGGAATCAAGTTAAGAACATTCAAGTCCAAGGGAATTCAACCGAGAGGGCGAAAGGATGTTCAGATCGGCCCCCGGGCCCACAAAACTGTTGGCCTCAGCTGCTGTCAGATGTCTGTGGCTAAACTCAAGCAAGCCGGCAATGGTGACCATCTGAGAAAGTGAATCTCCTGTGGTTAGTGACTGACAAGAAATTAATAATGTTACACGCACAGAATGCCTTTGAGCAGCACATGATGAGAGGGGTTTATGTGAGTCATATTATTAAAATGGACTCTAGGGAAAAAAATGCTTTTTCCTGGACATCTCCCTGCCTCTCCTTTTACAGATGCTGCTAACCCTCAAGTCAGTTATGAATATGCAGAAATATTGTCATATTGGAAGGAACCTGGGATTTGGAGTTAGAAAAATGCTATGGTGCGAATGTTTGTGTCAACCCATCCAGTTCATGTGTCGAAATCCTACTGTCTAATAGGATGGGATTAGAAGTCGAGCCTTTGGGAAGTGCTCCTGTTATGAGTGGAGCCCTCAGCAATGGGATGAATGTCCTCATGAAAGGGTCTGAGGAAGCTAGCTGTCTCTCTCCCCCCCCCCCCCCCCCCGACTCCAGGAAACAGCAAGGAGGTGCCAGCCATGCCCCAAAGACAGAGCCTTCACCAGAGAGCAGCCACACTGGCGCCTTCCTCTTCTGTTTCTCAGCCTTCAGCACTAGGGAAAATTTCCATTGTTTCTAAGCTACCGATCTGTGGGATTTTGTTATAGCTGCCCAAATGGACTAAGACAAAAAAAAGTGATCTGTAGTCGGCCAACTTGCGACTTTGGGCAATTTACACAATCCTGTTGTGTTTCCATTTCCTCATCTTTATTATTTTTTATAAAATGTATTTTTATTGATTTCAAAGAGGAAGGGAGAGGGAAATAGAAACATCAATGATGAGAGAGAATCATTGGATCAGCTGTCTCCTGCACCCCCCTGCTGGGGATCGAGCTTCTAACCCGGACATGTGCCTTGACTGGGAATCGAACCGTGACCTCCTGGTTCATAGGTTGATGCTCAACCCCTGAGCCACATTGGCTGGCCCATTTCCTCTTCCTTAGAATAAGGATTATAATACGACCTGTGCCATTGTATAGAATATCAAAAGACACGTGTGAAGTTACTTATAAATAAAAAAAGTGTCCTCCACTTTAAAGCATGAGGATCCGCACAGCATGGCATGGATCTCACAGATGGGAAAGTTTACCTTTTGCTGCGCCCATCCTTTGGCCTGTATTATTTTTCTTCGTCCCATTTGGAGGGTGCAGTGCCATCCAGCTGTGCGTGGTTCTACACCTCCAGACCGGCTCACAGAAATGGGACTTAATGCATGCAGCAACACGTGTCTCAGAGCAAATGGGCTGTGCGGAGGGAGTCCAGTCCTGCCTCGCTCCCCGTGAGAGCCCGATGAGACAGCTGTGCCTCTGAATGAAGCCATTTGAAGAGTTAATGTGGAAGACAGCCCCCGGAATTGTGAATTGCCATGGAGCCACTCACAGACCATGCGTGCTCTAGAGATTAATCGAAGCACCCAAGAAGGTGGGGAGGACTTACAAAAATGAAAGCCAAATGAATGCATTTGTTTTCTTGTAAGGGTCAATGGCACGGAATCCAAAGACGGCTTAGGCTCTGCTGGTCTGTGGTTTAAAGGGTATTTTGAATGATTTACACCAAGGCTATGTAGGAAATCAAAGCGAAGCGGGATAAAAATAAAGAATGATCCGCTCTGCATTCTTAGTGCGGGGGAGGGGGGGGGAGGGGAGGAACACGTTGAAAAAAGGAAATAAATTGGTAATTAAAAAGAAAGAATTACTTATGGCTGGCTGTCACCGGCTTGAAAGCTGACATTTCCTGTTTGTCAACATTCATTTGGTTTCAAAAGAGCTTCTCATCTACCCAAATGTTCATTCATTCATTCATTCGTTCAAAAACAATTGCAGAGCTTGCATATGCTCCTCATTTAATTCTCATAACAGTCATTCTCTACAGATATTGTTGTTAGTCCAAATTTTTAGTCAAAGAAATTGAGATGCTGAGCTGTTGTTAAAGTGTTGATATGATAAATTCAACCAGAAATGAAACTGGGATTTGAATCCAGTTCTTTTTTTTTTTCCAATATCCTTTCCACCTCAATACTTGTCTTATGTGCTCAAATGGTATGTGAATTAATATTTTTTTGAATTAAAAAATGTAAAGTTTTTAGCAATTGCTTAATGGCCTCTGAAAACTGGAGACAAAGTAATTGGGCACAATAGCAGGGTGAGAGAGGGTGATGGCATTAATTCTTTCTGTTTGTACTATTAAGCCATATTCTATTCGATTATATATACAGGATGGGGCAAAAGTAGGCTTATAGTTATGAATATGCGAAACAGAGTTTATTCTTGCATTATTATTTATTACTTATTGTATTATTCTTCAAACAAACAGCTATAAATCCACTTTTGCCCCCACCTTGTGTTATGTTTCAATTTGCCAGGTAGACGATCACTTTTTTAAAATTTTATTTATTTCACAATTAACACCTCAACCATGGTTTCTCATCAGCAACCTAAATCAGAATCAACTGGCAAGTTTTAAACTATGCAGATTTATGGGTTCTATTCCTGCCCGTTGAATCAGAATTTCTTGGTTTGGTCCAGGGAGGCTGCATTTCTTTCAAATGAATGGTCTAGGCCTGGATGTGGGAGAGGAAACAGAGCAGGAAGTGCATCCTCAGCAGAGTTCTCTCCAGAGTAACAGGGAATGTTCTGCTTGGGTTTCCTTTTCCATTTAAAAAAATGATTTTAGAGAGAGAGGAAAGGAGAGGGAGAGAAAGAGAGAAAAGATTGATGTGAGAGAGAAACATCAATCAATCCTGCTCACCTCCTCCAGGGGATCAAGTCTGTGACCTAGGCATGTGCCTTGACCAGGAATCGAACTGGCAACCTTTTGGTGAACAGGATGATGCTCAACCAATTGACCCACACTGGCCAAGGCATGAAGCTAAATTTTTAACAAGCAGACCAGCTCATTCTGACACGTGCTCAAGTTTGAGAACCACTATCCTAGATGCTGCTCCGCACAGTCCTACCCACCGGGGTGGGTGGCAGCACAGCTGACTCTCACAGAGTCTGATTCACCTTATAACTTCCGGTCCACCACTCCTGGGCTCACCACTGAGCCAGGCCATTCTACCCACCCTAATCACATGTCTGCGTCATGTCAAAGCCCGCCTATGCTTTTGGCTGTCCATCACATTGAAGCCCCCCATTCCCTGATAACTCCTAGTTCACAAAGTCCCTACCTTGAACACTGGGAATTCTGGCATAATTCCTAGCATTGCTTCAATCAAGGTTGTGATCTCTGCCGCCTACCTTCAATAGCCAGTCCTGTGCTATGATCCTGATATGATACCTGAATTCTTTCCTGGTCAACATAGACCTTCAGTTCTACAGAAGAAATCGCTCATCACCAAGTAAATAAAATACAGTTTTGCTTTTTCCCCCCCTGGTTGATTTGAGTATTGAAATTAAAGATGTAAAAATATTTATTTCCTCAGTTAATGAGGAATTAGTGCCTTGCAGGAGTCATGATTAGGCATGCTGCACCTGGGAGCCAGTGCCAAAATGCCTCTGCTGATAGGATCCTTCAGCTGCTGAAATAAATGATTGCACGGAAGGGCACCTCGTTGTCGGCTCTTTGATTTCATGTCCTAGTTGCATACTGATATCCCCTAATAAAAATTGTTTGGATTTCTCTCTGAAACATTTGGGGCGAGTCTCGAGGAGATCATTTGCATTAGCGAAACACTGAATCCTAAAGCTATTTCCAGTCCTCTGGCAGGGCAAAGCATCTTTTATTCTATGAAATGTAAGCAATCACTTAAAATGAGCACTTCAGAACAGCAAAAGTAATAATTTTTATATTTATTTATTTATTTATTTATTTATTTATTTTTAAAGTATATTTTATTGATTTTCCTCTCTGTGGAAAATCATCGATGAAAGAGAAGCACCGACCAGCTGCCTCTTGCACACCCCCCACTGGGAATGTGCCCGCAACCAAGGTACATGCCCTTGACCTGAATCGAACCCGGGACCTTCCAGTCCGCAGACCAACGCTCTATCCACTGAGCCAAACCAGTTTCGGCAAAAGTAATAATTTTTAAAAGCATGAGGGCCATAACATTGTATTAAAAGGGTGTCATTATTAACTAAAATATTTCTTTGCTTCCACCCATACCTGGGTAGTCAACATTTCACATGAGCAAATAGCATAGCAGAGGTTAGGTGTAACCTTCTAAAGTCTTCGTTACCAGTAATTTTCTAACTCCAAGTAGAAATTTGCTACCAATTTAACTTGCCATTAAGGGAGTTTGGGTAGTTGAAAAAGTCCTTCAGAATTTTCTGTGTTATTGTTGTCAGTTGTTAGCTTGAACCTTATCTCCTAACTAGAGGCCCGATGCATGAAGACTTGTGCAAGAACAGGCCTTCCTTCCCCTGACTGTCGGCACCACCTTCGCTCTGGCCCAAAGCTACCTTTCTGCCTTCCCTTGCTGCCCAGAGGCCCAGAGCAGCCAGGGGAGGTATGGAATGCTTGCATCATCGCAATGGCTGCTGGTGCCTGCATATGCAAATTAACTCGCCATCTTTGTTGGGTTAATTTGCACACTCACCCTGATTTTCCGATGGGCATCAGGAAGGTACTGTCAATTTGCGTATTTCTCTTTTATTAGTGTAGATGGGAACTACAGGACAAAAGGACCATGCTTGGATACTCAAAGTGTTAAGGATTGGTTCTAGACACACCTGTGAAGGATGGAGAGGCTTTATGTCCATTTTTACTCCTGACAGTTGATGGATGTGGACTAAATACAATCTTTGAGGTCAAGGCTGAGTCTGAATCTTGGCTCCACGAGGATAATGCTCTACTGAAAGCTAACCAACTGGAGGGAAACTTCTAGGAGGAAAGACTATACACAGGTGAACAAGCAAGTGGCAACAAGAACTTGAAAACAGCTAGGGGATAAAAATGGAAGTTGTTCTCAATGCAAGTGAATTTTGTATTTGTATAACGCACATCTCTGTGTCTGTCCCAGTGACAATTAAGAATTTAGAGCTTGCCGAAACCGGTTTGGCTCAGTGGTAGAGCGTCGCTCTGCAGACTGAAAGGTCCCGGGTTCGATTCCAGTCAGGGCCATGTACATTGGTTGCAGGCACATCCCCAGTAGGGGGTGTGCAAGAGGCAGCTGGTTGATGTTTCTCTCTCATCGACGTTTCTAGCTCTCTATCTCTCTCCCTTCCTCTCTGTAAAATATCAATAAAATATATTTAAAAAAATTTAGAGCTTGCCGAAACCGGTTTGGCTCAGTGATAGAGCGTAGGTCTGAGGACTAAAAGGTCCCCGGTTCGATTCCGGTCAAGGGCATGTACATTGATTGCGGGCACATCCCCGGTAGAAGGTGTGCAAGAAGCAGTTGGTCGATGTTTCTCTCTCATCGATGTTTCTACCTCTCTATCTCTCTCCCATTCTCTCTGTAAAATATCAATAAAATATATTTAAAAAATTATAAAGAATTTAGAGCTTAATCTAATGTTCTTCTAGGAATGCACAGAGTGCATGCTGGAGTTAGTCCAGATGTGTAGGCACTATAGGCAAGAACTAGACATATGGTTACGTTAAAAATTTCAGGTATAAATATTTTATGTAATGGACTAGACATTTTATTAATGATATATTTTATCATCATGCCCCCTGATCCCCAAATCATAGGTATACATACAAAGTATTCATAAACTTGATGAACATGTAAAGCAAATCAGAATGTCTAGTGTCTTCACAATGCAAAATGCAACACATAGTAATATTTCCCCAAATCTGTACTTTTTATAAAATTTATTGCAATTATGAGTAGAGAGCCATTTTGAGTAATTATGTCAGTGCTTGAGAAGTGTTCCCATTAGGAACTTACATAAAATAAAATGTTAATATTCTTTCAGAACATAATGCATTTGCAAAGTATGGAGGCACTTTGCATTATCCTTATTCACAGGGGACCTAGGTAATGACATGTAGACAATTTTACCTCATCAGATATAATAGAACCACAGTCGATAAGAAAGGCTCAAGAGGTACTTTAGTTCATTAGCATGAAAAATGACTGCATATCTTAAGCTTCTTGTGTCGATTCTAATTTGTATGACTCTAATGATACCACTTTTAACAATTTCTGTGGAAAGGCTTTTGAATTTTTTTAATTGAGATATTTCTCTTTTTACCTAAGGTAAGAACCAGAAACTACGTGATAGAAATTAGAGGCAATACAATCATTAGATAGATATTAGATGGCTGGCTTCAAGCTTTTTGTTTTCTTTGTTAAACACTAGTCCTGATCTTATGTGATCAATCGCAAATATATAACATCAGCAAATTGGCTGGCAGATCCTTTGTGGTGGCAATTACAGTTTCCTGGTCAGCATTGGAGAGATAGGAATATACTGCTCATGTGTGCAAAACTCGAAGAGTCACTTCTGGTTGCAATTAAAAGCAGATTTGGTTTCCATACAGGTATTTTAACTGATATTTTCATGGAAAGTCCCTAGTGCTTGCTCCCTTTCTTTTTCTTTTAAACTCTTACTTTTGAAATAATTATCAATTCACAGGAAGTTGCAAAGAGAGGATAGAGAGGTCCCATGTCCGCTTTAGCCGGTCTCCCCAATGGCTACATCTTATGTAAGTACAGTACAAGATCTACATTAGGAATCTGACATCGGTACCGTACATGCATATGGTGCGATACTATTTTAACACATAGGTAGATTCATGCGAAAACCACTGCAATCAAGAGACAGGACTATTCCATCAACACAAAGATCTCTTTCATGTGACCAATTTATAGTACTTGTTCCCTCTTTCCCATCTCTGACCCCCTAAGAACCACTAATTTGTTTTCCATCTCTATAATTTTGTCATTTTGAGAACGTAATAATATAAGTGGAATCACATACTGCGTGACCACCTTCCTCTGACAGTTTCATGGAAAGTTCCTGCTCCCCCTTTTTAAAAATTTCTGTCTTCTCCATTTCACACAGGTTCTATTTTTAGCTCTGACATTTTATAATATTAGTCAAAGAAACAAGTGCAAAAATGTAAAGTGACCTAGTTACTTTGCTAATTGCTCGGTAATTTGGAGTTTTTTTTTTTTCAAAGAGCTCACTTAAAATGTATACATTACTACTGGATTTTATACATCTGAAGGGGTGGAAATATCTTATTTTCAAGAGCATGCCTCACTTATGACCATATCTTTAGCACCTAGTACAGTGTTTGGCATGTAGCATGTCTTTTTATTTTATTTTATTTTAAAAATATATTTTATTGATTTTTATAGAGAGGAAGGAAGAGGGATAGAAACATCAATGAAAGAGAAACATGGATCGGTTACCTTTTGCACACCCCCTAACTGGGAGTGTGCTTGAAACCAAGGTACATGCCCTTGACCGGAATCAAACCTGAGACCCTTCAGTCCGCAGGCCGACGCTCTATCCACTGAGCCAAACTGGTTAGGGCTGTAGCAGGTCTTTAATACATTTTGCAGGGAGGAGGAGTGAGTGAAGACCTTCCCTATTTCCAGGAGGGGAAAGGTTGGTGCCTTGTGAGGTTCTGTATCGCTGTGAGCGGACAACTTGTGGAATTGTATACACCTATATGTTCCCAAAAATTCTAGTTTAGCACTTCTTAGTTGGGATTCAGGAATCTGTAGTTTAACAACTCCACCAGGTGATTCTCCTCATGAGAGAAGTTGGGGAAATACTGAGGTAGGGGATAAAAATTGAAGTTGTTCTCAATACAAGTGAATTTTGTATTTGTATAATGCCCTTACTTTATAAAATGCTATTGCATTACTATATTAAACATTCTTTTTTTTCTTATTTATTTATTTATTTATTTATTTATTTATTTATTTATTTTTTATATTAAACATTCTTAATGACTAAGTGAGTCAGACTAGATTTTAAAGCTGGGAAGACAAAGGATGGGGGAATGTGGCTTATTTAAGGGCTTTTGCAGGCTGGGGCTAGAGTACCGGTAGATGAATTTTATTTCTGTGATTAAAGCTTGGCCAGTGAGCTAACCAATAAGGGTTTTCTGGGTGGCCACTGCAGGAGTGGGACCAGGTGTCTTGGGCAGAGGCTAAAGCATATAGAATTAGAATGTTCTTGAAACAAATAATAGAGGCCTTTATTCAGTATTATCTTTGACCCTCCAAAGCATAGAGAACATTAAATATATTCAAGTAAAATAATCAAATAGCATTTCTCAAGTAACCACAAGCTTGTTCTAATGCCTTATTATACACGGAGCCAGATGACCAGGCACGATCCTTAATACTATGCAAATTGGCAAATGGCTCTATGGAAATATGATAAGATATATTTTGAAAGCTTAGCTACACAGATTTGTCAATTGAAAATCTGCTCAGAGTATATAACGCATAAAAACTCCTCATTTCAATTTACGCCCCATCTCTGTTAACAACAGTGTCTTCTAAGACCCTCTTACAAAAGGCTAAGATGTTAATTTAACAAAATGACTCCAATTGACCCACATGAGACATTTTTCTGTCTGTTACATGAATGCTGGCACCATAATAGATGTATTAATTTAATGAACATATTATTCTAATTGAAATAAAGACCTAGGGGTGCAGAAGTAGCAGAGTAAGACTTACTAGTCACCACCTTAACTATTATAGAATTAAGGGAAAGCCACTCATTCAAAAAAGAAAACTTGTGCCGAAACCGGTTTGGCTCAGTGGATAGAGTGTCGGCCAGCTGACTGAAAGGTCCCAGGTTTGATTCCCATGAAGGGCATGTACCTTGGTTGCAGGCACATCTCCAGTAAGGGGTGTACAGGAGGCAGCTGGTTGATGTTTCTTTCTCATCAATGTTTTTAGCTCCCTATCCCTTTCCCTTCCTCTCTGTAAAAAAATCAATAAAATATATTTTAAAAAGAAAAATAGCAATTTATAAGAGACCAATGACAAGTGGAGTTGATCAGAAAATAATTTTATGCAGAAATGAAAAACTTCAAACAATTAAACACCACTGAAACAAAAAGTTCGATGAAGGTGGTTAAGTATATATTAATATTAGAAAGATTAATATAGACCTGAAGGCCTAAAACACTGGATAAATATAACAAACCATCTATAAAAATAAAAGGGTAATATGCTAATTAGGCAAGACATTATTCCCGATGTCCTTCCGGATGAAGCTGGGGATAGAGGGAAGCCTGGGTCCCAGGTGCCAGAGGGAAGGGTCAAGGCTGAAAATGTTTTATTTTATTGCATCTAAGATGTCACTAATTTAAAATGCAACATGATTTTATATGCCATCAAGAAGGAGGAAATTATAGCCACCAACTACTGTGACATGCCATCAACTGCATTCAAGATGTTAAAATGTGAAAAAGTGAGCATCTTGTAATTGATAACAAAAAGTAAGCATCTTGTAATTGATACAGGCCTATGATGAGTGGTTTTAATTATATGCATGAATGAAATGCCTAGGGAGAGAGTGTTGAGGGAGAGGAAAAGATAGCCTAATAAGTAGTGTGAAGGAAATACATTTGTGGCCAGGATGGGGGAGGATGATTCAAGAGAGTCTAAGAAGAAAGATTATTGGGAAAGTATAGAAGTCAGAAAAGAAGACCACCGGGAAGAGAAAGAGATATCCAGAAGGAGATAGACTGTGTTAACTGCTACCAAAATACCCATGGAATTGATCAAAATGGAAACATGGGTGACCAGGGAGAGTGCTATTTGGCTGAGTAGTGGGGATAGAATTCATAGTGGGTGGAGAGTGAGAGGGAGGTTGGAAAATAAAATCAATGAGTGAAGATAACTTTTTCAAGTAGTTTGGCTGTGAAGGCTAACAAGGAGAGAGACACAGGAGTCGTTGGGGGAAAGAGAGCTTGAATGAAACTTTCTTTGTAAGATGAAAGAGAAGTGGGCATGTTTCAAAGTCAATGGGAAAGGTTGAATATGACAGAGGGGGGAAATATAGCTAATAGTATAAATGAATGAGAGGATGGGGAAAGGCAGAATCCAGCACAGGGGGATGGATTGGTCTTTGATACCTGTGGCTAGCATAGACACAAGGGAGGAAAGTAGAGAAGACCCACCAGAACTGATGAAGAAAAGATGAAGAGAGAAATATGGTTCAGGGAAGAATGTCACTAAAATTATGGTCCATGGAGTCTAAGCTGAAGATCACGGTGATAAAAAGGCAGGTCAGATGGGCTGAGAGATGTTAGAGATATTGGTGGTCAAGACACGTACTCTATCAATTTATCTTCCTTTTCTTGTATATCAGCCTGTTTCAAGCCAATAGGTTTTCTCACTGGCTTTGAAACATACATCTGTCCAGCCTTAAAATGATCTCATAAATGTAGTGTAGCTATGACTCTAAAACCATGGTCAGCAAACTGCGGCTCTTCAGCCCCTTGAGTGTGGCTCTTCCACAAAATACCATGGCCTGGGTGAGTCTATTTTGAAGAAGTGGTGTTAGAAGAAGTTTAAGTTTTAAAAATTTGGTTCTCAAAAGAAATTTTAATCATTGTACTGTTGATATTTGGCTCTGTTAACTAATGAGTTTGCCGACCACTGCTCTAGAATAACACATCATTGTGAAAAGCTAGGAGCCTTGGTTTGCTGATTTCATAGGAAGAGCAGCACTGAGTGGAACGAGCATGTCTGTCGTTCTAGGTGCGTTACATGAAAGAAAAAGAAAGTCTTAGAGAAGTAGTCGGCAAACTGCGGCTCAGGAGCCACATATGGATTTTTTGGCCTCTTGAGTTTTTAGCATAGGCCAGCTTAGGAGTACCCTAATTAAGTTAATAACAATGTACCTACCTGTATAGTTTAAGTTTTAAAAGTTTGACTCTCAAAAGAAATTTCAATTGTACTGTTGATATTTGGCTCTGTGGACTAATTAGTTTGCCAACCACTGTCTTAGAGGAAGGAGAAAGTCTCCAGAGATGAGAGGGTTTGGGAGAAACAAATCCCTCACCTAAGTGTTGATGCCACAAAGATCACGTAACGTGGCCGGACTGGGAAGGCTGGGAACAGGAACCTGGCGGTGAGGGACAGTGGGCATAGCTAAATAAACTCGCAAAGGGGCGAGTTTCATTTTTATTTTAAGAAAATCACTTCGGTTTCAGAGTTTACCACTGAGGAGGACATGGTGTGTGTGAAATAAATGACCTAGGAAGGAAAAGACAGGGGAGGAAAGACAGAAAATGTAGGGGAATCTAGACCTGACAAATTTTACTCAGAAAGGGACATTATCTCTTCCCTTCTCGCCTCATTTAACACAGGAGCTTCTCCTGCAGCCAAAGGATGGAGCCAGTCCCCCGGAGATTTGTCTTGTCACTTGGAAACAGTCAGGTTACGGATGCTGGGTCGTTACCTGTGCTCCAAGGCGCCTTAGGAGTCACGCTCCCTTCAGCACTGGGGCCCTGGGTGCTCCTCATGTGAGCCTTAAGGACCCCTCTGCCCGCCTTTGCTAAGGCTTCTTGTGAACTTGAAGGAAAGCACTGTGTTTGAACCCTCCTGGGTCCTGCTCAGCCTTCCAGCTACACGGAGGGGAAGAAGAAACAAGTGGAGGAAAGTGAATTTGCCTCTTATTTGGTCTTACTAGATGCATTGTGAGCCCCAGGGTAATTTTCTCTGACACAGGGTTAGTGTTTTGTGCTGTTGAAGGATGGAAACAAATGGCCAAGACCTGAATGGTTGGGGACCACCTTGAACTTCCCTGAAGAGGTAGAGGGTCACACACACACAAATTTTCCCCCCAGTCAATCATATTTATGGTTATTAACGGGAGAAACAGATTTTACAAGAACCCTTACTGTTTATTCCTTAACATGAAATATAAAGTTTGGCTTAGATTTAAGTTGGATGCATTATTTAGTGAATTCTAGCTTGAGTAGCAGCAGCCCCCACATATCGCTGGGGCACATTGAAATGGATGGGCCGCACTTCATGGGAAAGTCACAGGTCTCTCCCTGAGACAACGTTTGTAGTTCATTTTGGCCGCACTTCCTATTAAGACGAAAACAATTTAATGTTTATGCCACCACAGCAGAAATTCAAGTGCGGCTGTCATCTCATAATGCTAGGCTATTTCATGCTTTATCGTTTTGTCCCATTTCAAGTTGTATTTTGGTTCTTTTCACTGTCAGGTCATTGGAGTCTGGATATGCATACGTGTGGGGATGGTGGCGAGGGGGATCGGAATGTGCAGTCATGGGCCTACCCACACTTCTGTAATGCAGATGGAACAGAACTGCAGGTGTGTGGTCACTACAGGAGGTGCATTTTTTGGGGGACCATGGACCACATACGTCCTGCATTGCTTTACAAGTGAAAGAGCATGGGCTCAGTGATGAGATACTTCTCCGGCAACTTACTAGCTTTCTGACAGCAACATGATGATTTAATTTTTCCTCTCCATAAAATGGAAACAATTCTACCTTCATGCGAGGTTTTTGAAAAGTATTGCATGAGATTAAGTGCCTTAGATAGTTGCCCAGCATCCAACATGCATTAGATGCACAATAGATGTTCTTTCTTTCTTTTTTCCAGGTTGGGATAATACATTTAAAAGCTACAAGGGATTACTTTTCACTTTTATGATACACTGGACAGAGAATACCTATAAATCTTTATCGATATTATAATAGAGAGAGGACTGGCTTAGCATTAATCCAATCATTTGATTACCTTTTATTCTTGAAATCTGACATGATTTGTATCAGCAGGGATTTAATTTAAAAAATATGTTTTATTGTTTTTTTACAGAGAGGAAGGGAGAGGGATAGAGAGCTAGAAACATCGATGGGAGAGAAACATTGACCAGCTGCCTCCTGCACAGCACCCACCAGGGTTGTGCCCGCAACCAAGGTACATGCCCTTGACCGGAATCGAACCTGGGACCTTCCGGTCTGCAGGCTGATGCTCTAGCTCTATCCACTGAGCCAAACAGTTTCCAGCTATTTCTTTCTTTCTTCCTTTCTTTCTTTCTTTCTTTCTTTCTTTCTTTCTTTCTTTCTTTCTTTCTTTCTTCCTTTCTTTTCTTTTCTTTTCTTTTCTTTTCTTTTCTTTTCTTTTTTTTTTTTGCATAACTCTAACCATGGGGGACCTTTGGTGCTACTAACATTTATTCAGAAAATAAAGCCAAGTATTTCTTTAGTAACATCAGAAAGGAAGCATTTGGGGAAATAGTTTTATTTTTAAAATATGTCTTTTTTGTGTGCAAAAAAGGGGCATGTATATGGGCATGTGCTTGTGTGCACTCCATAACAATTATTAGAGAACCCACCAGAATCTAGCATGTGCTTTGTGCCCTCCATAATAATTATTAGCAAATCCACCAGAACTGGGTTTTGCTAACTGGGTACAAGAAAAGATGAAGAGAGAAATAATGTTATGGTTCAGGGAAGAATATCACCAAAATTATGATCCATGGAGTCTAAGCTGAAGATCACGGTGATAAAAAGGCAGGTCAGATGGGCTGAGAGATGCTAGAGGTGTTGACGGTCAAGACGCATACCCTATCAATTTATCTTCCTTCTCTTGTACATTCAGCCAGCTTCAAGCCATTGGGTTTTCTCCCTGGCTTTGAAACATACATCTGTCCAGCCTTAAAATGATCTCATAAATGTAGTGTAGCTATGACTCTAAAACTGTGGTCGGCAAACTGCAGCTCTTGAGCCACATGTGGCTCTTTGGCCCCTTGAGCGTGGCTCTTCCCAAAACACCATGGCCTGGGTGAGTCTATTTTGAAGAAGTGGCATTAGAAGAAGTTTAAGCTTTAAAAATTTGGCTCGCAAAAGAAATTTCAATCGTTTAGCTCTGTTGACTAATGAGTTTGCCGACCACTGCTCTAGAATAATACATCATTGTGAAAAGCTAGGAGCCTTGGCTTGCTGATTTCATGGGAAGAGCAGCCCTGAGTGGAATGAGCATGTTCATCGTTCGAGGTGCGTTACCTGAAAGAAAAAGAAAGTCCTAGAGGAAGGAGAAAGTCGCCAGAGATGAGAGGGTTTGGGAGAAACAAATCCCCCAGTGCAACTGTTGATGTCACAAAGATCACGTAACGTGGCAGGACTGGGATGGCTGCGAACATGGAGCTGGTATGTGGGTGAACAAGATAACAGCTGGCTGTTTTGTGGTCTTGTGCTCTGGTGGGAGATTGTGCCCTGAGGGGTCTGGAAAGAGGGGTTACTCAGACATTCCAAAGGTAGGCAACAGACAAGGCTTAGTTAAGGTAAAGGTTGACCTTTGTCGAGGAAGATACCAGTCTAGGAACGTGATTTCCTACTATGTCTCGGTTTTAGTGAAGGAGTTTTAATTTCAGACCATCCTATGTGGTTACCTTCGGTCTCTGAGTTTGTCAACCCACCACGCAGGCCTCCCCTGAGCTTGTCAGATGTGATATGTGGTCCCTCTCTTGTCCACAATGTGAAATCTTGCCCCAGGTCAGAAAGTTGTATAAAACACGTCCCAGGTTCTAGGAAACAGTAGAATGAAGCTACGTTTCAAGAAAATATTAGTTAAGGTAAAATTATTATTTTTTCCCTATTCTTGGTTATCTTTTATTCCCAGGACTCAAACTATGGATTGGTTTACTCTAGGCCTGACCAATATAGTCACCATCTGTAGCTAGCCCTGCAAAGCAATTGAATTCTAAGTTCTTGCAACTTAACATGAGGTCTGTGGACCAATAGCATGGGCAGGCCCTGGGTATGTGTTACAAAGTCAGTCTTGCCCCAGACCCAGACCTATTCAATCAGAAATTGCATTTTAAAAAAGATCCCCAAGGAATTGGAATGCACTGTCCTCAGCGAGTATCTCAATGTGACCGTGGATATTCCCAAGGCGGTGCTATACATTTTAAGTATGTGAGAGAGGAAGTGAGCCTATGAATCTATCCTCTGTGGGCTGACTCTGGCGCCCCCCTGTGGCTCTGTAGGAGCTAAGCAAGACATTCAAGGGACCTGGAGAACCCAAAGGCTTTGTTTTCACTTTGTCATTTGCTCTCAGCTGATGGCAGCAAAGTGTGTTTTCTGTGCCCCTTTACGTGGAAAAGCTTTAAGAGACTCTCCCAAGCACACTGCAGACCAAAGGCCACGCGAAAGGGCAGGCAGGGTGAACAATAACGTTTCAGTGGCTGTTAGTGTCACTTAGTCCAAGTAGAAACTTTGTAAGCCCAATTATGACAGTAAGAAAGCAATGAATCACAAGCAAAGCCCCATGAACCCGCCCCAACTAGACCTTTGCGTACTGGAGATTTAAAAAGCACCTTTGGCAATCTTGACTTACATTGCAACTACTATAAAGATAAACTTAGAATATCTTTAAATAGCTGAATCTCAAAGGGTTAAAGCGAGCAAAATCAATCACCTTGCACTCACTAAAATATTGTTGAATCAATATGTTATTTTTCTATATAACACATTATTAAATATCTTAAACAGTTTTTAGTACCAAAATAGTTTTCCATACTATTAAAAATAAAATTTATTTAAAATACATTTTCATTTTTCTGTTCTCTACATTTATAGAATTTAAGATTCATAATTACACAATATGTTAATTCAACAACAAAGTATGCAAATTTTAATTATATATATACATATATATATTCACACACATGTAATACAAACATATAAGGTTCAAAACTTTTTATTGATTGAGGTAAAGTGCAAAAGAAGAGTAAATTTCTGCTTTAATACCTGGAATAAAATATAATATGTAATTTCTCTTTAAAGAAGCTACAAAATAGTAAAATAAACAAGACAGTTTGCAAGATACTTGTTTTTTTAATTAGTAACCCTGAGAAAAAATATAAAGACATTGCATTGATTCAAATTATTGTAAAAAATGTCTAGTTAAGTAAAAAAAATAATTTAAGTATTGAATAAACCATACAATTTGTTCTTAGAATTAAAAAAAAACTAAGATAAGGAAAAATTGGTATTTTAAAAATGCCTTCATGAATGGTATATAGCCCTACAATAGTTCAGAGCTTCTTTCTTTCTTTCTTTCTTTCTTTCTTTCTTTCTTTCTTTCTTTCTTTCTTTCTTTCTTTCTTTCTTTCTTCCTTCCTTCCTTCCTTTCTTTCTTTCTTTCTTTCTTTCTTTCTTTCTTTCTTTCTTTCTCTCTTTTTTATTGTTTAAAGTATTACAAATAGTAGTATATATGTCTTCTTTTTTCCCCCCATTAACCTTCCTCTGGCCTTCCATATCCCCTGGCACATGCCCTCAACACCGCCCCCCCAAAAACCAGTATCTTGCATCCATTGGTTCAAAGTACTTTACTTTACCTCATTTTAAGTGTGTTTACCATAGAATTCTACAGAGTAACTGTTAGGTAGAAATCTGGTCAGTACCTCTTTAAAGAGGAAAAGCTGGAACATGTGGCGATTATGACTTAATCTCACATTTTTTATAAAGGGATTTGTATTCAGGTCTGAAAAGAATTCACTTTATCATCTTTATCTTTCATTAAATCTCTGAGTTATTTTAATTATCATTGATACTATATTTGGGTAATGGTGCCTGGAGATCACAAAATTAGTATCCTGAAATTTGTTACCACTGTGTTCTCCAACTAATGTCTTATTTGTATGAGACAGTAAATAATTAGTTATAGATAACTAGAGGCCCAGTGCATGGAATTTGTGCACGCGTAGGTCTCTAGTTGCTGTTGGCTGCCGGCCGGACCTTTTTTTTTTTTTTTAAAATTCTGTGCCGCCCCCTGGTGGTCAGCACTCCTCATAGTGAGCGATCAAACCCCCAGTTGGTTGAACTTCTCTGGGGACACTTTGCATATTAGGCTTTTATATACATAGATTAGTGAATCATAATTAATCTAGCTTCCTTTTGATGTGTTAAAATATTTCCCTAAAAGATAAATTTGTTAAAATGGTATTACCAACATGAGTTTATAGCTGTGCAATGAATTTGTATGCATTCTCTTATTTCTGTAATTGTTGGGCAATCGACTTGCTTCACCCCTTTCTCCTGGCTCTCTGCAACAGTGCAGTTTTCAGCTTCCCTGGGAGTCAGTAGGATACTTTGAGTTTTTAATGGAATAAGAGTGGGAAGACAGTGCTTTATAGGCTGGAGCTTTTAACCACCAGAGGGGCCTCCTCCTTACGCTTTTCTCTCTTCTGGCCGTGACAGAGCAGCCCATCAGGTGTGGGCAATGACGTCAGGGAGCTGGATTCAAGGAGCCAGAGCTTGGCATCCCCACCTGCAGAAGCGCTGCCTGTCAGCCAGGGATGCCTGCCTAGACTTTCATGGGAGCAAGAAGTATAGACCATATTTGGGTTTATTTGTTGTAGAAGTTTATCCTCTATTAACAATAGGTTTTAGTCTGGTCAGCATGGCTCAGTGGTGAGCTTTGACCTATGATCCAGGAGATCATGGTTGGATTCCCAGTCAAGGTACAAGCCCTGGTTGTGGGCTCTGTCCCAAGTCGGGGTGTGGGGGGTGGGGCAGAAAACAGCCAAACAATGATTGTCTCTCATCATTGATGTTTCTATCTCTCTTTCCCTCTCCCTTCCTCTCTGAAGTCAATAAAAATATATTTAAAAACAAGTGAAAAAAACATTGAGTTTTAGTACAGAATGCTTAATATGATATGCTTAATGCAGTGTTTTAGTTTGAGCTATTTTAAGTGAGTTTTTTTCCCCCTCCAAATTTCATGAACCAGTATGTGTTTCTATTGATCTTGCTTGGTGACCCCCTTGCCCTTCCCCCAACGCCCCCTTGTCTCTGGGCCATGGTTTCTGGCTCAGACACTGGTGGGCAAACCAACATTTAAATCTTACTTCTCATCACATTTGCTAGGAAAGCCTCTTGCAGCTTTTCTGGCTGCCTGCTTAAGGCTTTCTGCTAGGTTTGCTCCATGTACTGATTTGCACAGTTGGGGTGAGCTCGATACATATTTTACATCTGAAAGCCGATAGGCTGCTGACCACAGCAAACATTGTGAGGAAGCGCTAAGATGGGCTACATCTGCCAATTCTCCACGCCCCTACTGTAAAAGCTCCTGCTTAAAACTCAAAACCTGGCAGAATCATGCCCAAACCGGTTTGGCTCAGTGGATAGAGCGCCGGCCTGCAGACTGAAGGGTCCCAGGTTCGATTTCAGTCAAGGACATGTACCTTGGTTGTGCGCACATCCCCAGTCGGGGTTGGGGGGAGTGCAGGAGGCAGCTGGTGGATGTTTCTCTCTTATCAATGTTTCTAACTCTATCCATTTCCCTTCCTCTGTAAAAAGTCAATAAAATATATTTAAAAAAAACTGGCGGAATCAGACTGCATTTGTGAAAAGTGGTCTTCCTGTGTACCACTCATAACACAGGTGTTGCTTCTGCCTGAAGTATTACAAGCTGTACGTGAGCCTTTGGAGGATGTCATACACACTTGACCGCATTCATAACTATTTTGAACTCTGCTTTGTGAGTCCCTGGTTATTATTAAGCCTTGAGAGCCACTGGGACAGTTT